>CAWUFW010016985.1:0-283989 GCA_963921515.1 Calotriton arnoldi | reverse complement strand
ATGCAAGCAGATGGTGAAGTTACTGTAGGGATGTAAGGTCCTTTGTCTGAACTATCAGGCGGTAGCACATCTGCAGCTCCGAGCTGGGACTTGCATGTGCCCAGCACACCCTGACAGATACGATAGCATTTGCTGGCAAATCCCACACTACGCACTGCCCGACGTGAGACCAACTTGTACACATCCCACACGCAGAAGTCCTTGGTCGTAGTTAGCGTGCGTGAAATGGCCTTCATACGTACTCCCACCCCAGGCCTGCACCCGTTGCACACAGACACTGCTCATTGCTCTGAGCTGAGGCATTTCATCCACAGGACTGGCCCGGGTCAGCACAGTGCCGCTTCAAGCAGAGCCACTGAGGCAATGGCAGACCATCCCAGACACATGCACAACTCCAGTCACGTGGACCTGTACCGTGCACGTCTGCTGCATGTACTGGGGGCACTGCCATTGGCAGTGCTGCGGATCAGTTACCGGCTAAGCTTCCGCCTTGCCAACGTCACCCTGCGTTCAGCCTGTGTTGCATTGTCGCTCGTGCATATTCGAGTGGACCATGGATGTCTGCCTCTCCAACGTAACGGTAGCTGACCTGGATTTCGACATGTGTGTGCGTCCCTGTTGGCCCACGACCAGGAGTGTCACCGTGAGGCTCCGTCTATGGCATGCCTGGATGATTGGCATGCATGCTGGCAACTGGACCTGGGAGATTGCACGAGTCGTCGTGTGCAGTGGCCACATTGAGCCGCTCCCCTATTGGGCTTTAGTGCCAATTGGGGCCAGGGGTTGGACTCAGCACATCTGTCCGGGACAGCTGATGGGTTACGTCGCCGACATGTTAGATGTGGTGGACAACGAGCTCTCATTCGAAATGTTGGCCTACGCTGCTGCACTCGCGTTCATGGACGAATGATAACGTACCTACAGCCACAACTGAATGTGAGCCATTGCACGTGTCCCGACGCCTGGTTGCATGTTGGGGATCTGGTCACATGTCCCAAGACGACAGTGGACATGGCTGCATTGGCCTGGACTCCGGATCCATGCGCGGATAACCAACGCGGGTTGGCACTGACTTGTGTGGGTGATGGACTCCCCCGGGGTGGACATGGGCACTTTCCAACGTTCCTCATTCAGACATGCTGCTGCATTGGTCTGCATGTCGTGGCACTTCTCTTGGCCGTACTGACAAGCAATTGTTGATAAAGTTTCTGCACCTTCACTTGTCTCCAACTGTGCTGAGTGTTGATTTGTATGCCAATGTGTGTGTCACGGCCTATCTGGGTCCCTGCCATACATGCATTGCTACCCCATCAGGGCTGTGGGTTTGTACTTGTGCATTCTCATGTCCCTGTTTCGTGCTTTGCCAGATGCGTATGGCCATTTACCAGCCACAAGCGGGTGCACTTGTGTCCTGTGTTCGGTTGTGCAAATGTTGCTGTTTGTGCCACATTGTGTTTGATGTTGGGGTGCTCTGCTTCCTATGTGTGTGTGCTGCATTGTGTGTGAGATGTCCCTTCAGCTCTGATTTGGCTCACCCTTCTCCCTTTCAGGCAGTGTGGTTTTCACTTCTGTGCTTGTTCAGTGGTGTGATATTGCCGAGTTGTGTGACTTGTGCTCTTGGTTGGTGTTGTTACTCTTGGGCATGGTTTGTCTGCTGTTGTGCTGTACTTAATTGTGCATGTGTGCCAGTGTGCCCATCTTCCCCCGTCCCCCAGTCCCTGGTCGTTCCTCTCCCTGTTGCTGTTGTGTCTGTTGATGTTAGCAGTTTCCGGGTCCCCGACTCCTGCCACCATCTCCAGACTGATGTGGTGGACACCATTTCCTCCATGTCATCCAGCTCCTGGTGTGGCGCTGGACTCCCACCTCCGGTGTGCATTGCTGCCTTCTGGTTGTTGGCGTGTTTCTGCTTGTTTGTGCGTTTCGCATCATTCCAGCTGTTCTGGTTTTCTTCCATTGTCCTCCTCCGCTCTCCGGCTGCATTCACCTTGTCCACGATGGACTGCCATGTACAATGTTTTGTTGCCAATGGGGCTTGTGGGGTTGTGTACTGGCTCCGGCTGCCTCCATTGTGCTTCGCTATTGTTTTCTGTTTGGTTTGTCTTCCTTTTTCCTGCTTTTGTTGTGCTTATTCCCGCCTGCTGTGTGTGTTTGTCGCGGGCCTGGCGCTGCTTATCGCTGCTTTCCTCATCGCGAATGGGCTCATCGCACGTTTTTTGGTGTTTGGGTTTGTGTTTTTATCTCCGTCGAGGTGGTTGTATCGCGGACATTGGCCGCGTTTTCGGGGACTATCGCATGGTACCGCCGTGTTGTGAATTCCACGTTAACACAGGGTTGTTTTCCCGCGATGAACTGCGATGTGTAAAGTTGTGTTAACATTTTTTGGAGATGTTTAGCGCACGTTCTTGTGAATATCCCCCTTAATCTCCCCGTGCCTTAGTTAAAAAACACAGCCAAGCGATGTAACAGCCTTGGGTCAAGTTCCCGCTAGATAAAAATAAATAAAACAAGCATTGGCATAGCCAATAGGTCTCGCTTTTGGGACCTTATAAGTATTCAGTTATGCAGCACAATATCCTTGGTGCAACAACAACTGTTGCATGGCTAAACACTTATAAGGTCCCAAAGGCGAGACCTATTGGCTATGCCAATGCTTGTTTCTTTGTTCAACAATTAAATAAGTATCTACACTTAATTTACAGTAATATTTAACATAAAAATCTGTCACATTCTCTACCACCCCGTTCAAACCTCTAGCCTAAAATAGCTGATCAGACATCTTGCTGCCCATTGTATCACACATCTCAGCTCACTCAGACCCATCAACCAACCTACTTTTACCACCCAGTACTCTACCATGTCACATCGTTCCCTCCTATCATCGTGCCCTGTTGCACATCACCCAGTCAACTCTAAATCTTTAACTTGACTAGTCACTCAGCCCACCCTTTCGTTTGTCGCACCTAGAAGGTGTACATTGTGGTTATCTTTTTCTTGGCTGGAGTTGAAATATGAATGTTGTGTGTGCTTTCAGTGAGAGGAATAGCCAAAAGCTGCAGAATTTCTGTGATAATGTCATGGGGAGTTGAGGCTACAATTGACCAAACCCTGGGACAGTTGGTTTAAGAAAGTCAAATGTAGTTGAATACTGAAAGGATCTTTGCATCAGGCATCATGAAGATCCATTGGTGGTGGTCCCTTTCGAAACCTACTGAGGACCTCTGTCATGTTAAATTATGATAGTGCTGCAAAGTCTCCCAAAGCCTTTTCTGAATTTAGAACCAAAACCTTGTCCAAGTGAGCGGTCAATCCAGTGGTCAATAGGATTACACTAGGATCACATATAGAGTGCCATTCATAGACTGTATTTTCTTAGGACTTTGACACTAGGTAGGAATGAGTAAATGCATGGAGGAAGCAGTGTTAGCTACGTGTCCCTTTGAGAAACCAAAGTCCTTAGTACTCAAGTTTTAGGATTGATAGGAGGCATTCAGTTAACAATTGTGACACAGGAATGGGGATGTTAAAGTAAAGAGTACAGGTCACACAAATTAAAAGTTCAGATTTTAATGAAGGTTTGATATTTATTTGGTTTCCTCGTGATTGTGGCTATTGAATAATGTTGGATCCTTATGTCACGTCTTGCTCCTGTACCCTGGGGAGTACCCGCTAGTCCTTCCACATTTCCATAGTGTTAGTTGTTTGAGACACCATCAGGTTGGAGATCGTCAGGTAACAACATCAGGGCTGGGCATTTCAGCACCAAGATGCAGGGCATTGCCAAATGTATCAGCTGCCCAGCCAGATGGTGTGGCAAATGGACGAGCTCAGTCCTCCTGTGGTGTCTCTGTTCTGTTCACACCAGTACCTGCCGACAGCAAGATCATGTGCACACATGCCTCCATTTCTTAGGCTCTAAGTCAGAACGTAGGCCACACCTCCTTTAGTAAATACACTCCCAGTGGTGACAGCGTTATTTTGGCAATTCAGTGTTAATATGTCTCTTCTTTTTATTTTGAATCTAGTGGCCTACATCTAAGCATATCAGAGAGGTTGTGGTGTGAGAATCTCGCAGGTAAGAGGCCACCAAAGGTAAGGCCTCCCCTAAAGAAAAATATTGTTTGCAATCGCTTGCATAACAGAAACTAAAAATGGGGATTTCAGTAGATTATTTTATGGATAAATTATTATAGTGAGCCACGGATGCTTTAAAAATGTTGCACGCTAGGTGTGGTTTAAAAATTTGGAGTGGGCAGTATTGACATTTTAGGAGAAAAAATTACACTAGAAGCGAAAATTAGTAAATGGCTGCAAACTGAAATGAAGGCAGCACTATTTATTAACAGCAATGTGTCTGCATCCCCCAAGCTAAGAGTTGTAGAGCAGGATTTCTTCTAATGAAAAAAACAGGCTTTATTCGAAAGAGGCCCAGCTCACGACAAACTCCGGCCCGAGTTTGGATGCAGATAACGCTAGGCATGGAAAATAGGATGCGTGGCTGGCTGTGCTAACAGGTGTCACCTGAAAGCCAATGCGTCCACTAGGCAGACAGCCGTCAGGTAAACGCGGCTGGCGGTATTGAAAGCAGAAGGCGTGGCTTTCCTTCAGAATAGGGAATTATTTGCAAGGTGAAGGGTTGGGCTGGGGGACTGGGTCTAATAGAGCAGAAACAGGAAGCGCTTCTCTGTCACCTGGTGGACATGCAGTAGAACAGAAGCAATGACTCAGTGACATCAGGGAACAAAGTCGACCCTGAAACTGAGGAAGGAACGTCAGGTGATACTCGGGCAGAAAGAGACGGAGGTAAAAAAACACAAAGCGTTACATGAGGGACGTGGAAGTCACCTACTCAGCCACAAATTATTTATTTGCTAACCTACAAAATGCCTCTGGGGATAAGGGGAAGAAGAAAGCCAAGTCAAAGGAGAGGTCGAAGCTTGTGGACAGCGATGAGGTCGGCGGCCGAGCGGGTGCACCCGGGACGAGTGCCGCCAAACAAGTTTCCAACGGAGCTGCTGGCCTGCCGCCTCCCCCCGCCAAGCTGGTCTTCCACACGCAGCTGGCGCACGGGAGCCCTACGGGCCGGATCGAGGGCTTCACCAGCGTCAAAGAATTATATTTAAAAATCGCCGAAGCTTTTCAGATATCTCCAGCAGAGGTAAGGGCACACGTGCATTGTGCCACTGAAATGACCGTGGCACAGCGAGGGCGGGCAAACTGGCACTCGGTTTGACAGGAGACTTTGGTAAATGGGTTTGCAGCGCTGATAGCTAACTGAGCGGCGTAGGTCGTTTTAAGTCTGCGGTACTGTATTACCACAGTCTTGCATCTTTAAAGACAAACACGAACAAACGCCAGGTTTCCTGCTTTCGTTGGTGTTCCTTTGAGAGGCAAACTCTTTCTTGGTGTTTGGCGGTGCTCATTGGAGCAAGGCTCCATTTCAACATTATTAACAAGCAAACAAGTGAAGCGCTGGACAGCAGAGACGTCGGCAGCGGGAGCGAGCGAGCGCCGGCAGCCTGGGCTTCGAAAGCTGACCAGACGCTCGTGCGTCATGGCCTTTTCCCGCACGGCCGGCATGTGTTTCCAACTATCGCACCCGCGTCTGGGCACGATAATGGGAAACAGATGTCGGCCCTGCGCGCGTAACCGCCCGAAAAAGGCCACGACGCACGAGCGTGTGTGTCAGCTTTTGAAACCCCCTAACATAAAGTCTTCGCCTAGCAGCGCTTGCGCGCTACTCGAGGCTCGACCTAAAAATGCCAATAGCTGAGGCACCGTTGCGATTTAATAAGTACTGAGCACCTTGTACAAGTGCATTTATTGAACAGAAAGAACAGCACAGTCACTTCACATGCACAAGAACACGGAAAGTTTAACACCAATGCTTGTTTCGTTTTATTTAAAAGCACCAATGCTTTATTCTTTTTAAATTAATTTTTCAGCTTCTAGCCATATTTTTTCCTTGAACATTTCGATATCATTACCATCTTCTTTTTTGGGTCTTTTTGAGGTGGGATGCGTTTTTAAATTAATCAACCTCCTACTTGCAAAAAGCCTCTGCTATTTCAAACAAGCATTGGCATAGCCAATAGGTCTCGACTTTGGAACCTTATAAGTGTTTAGCCAAAGCTATTGGCTTTGTCCATGTCTTCAAGCTATGTTGTAGAGCAGCATGGCTGCTTTGCAGCATGTTGAAAGGTTATAATAAATAAAGTTTTATAAGCATTTTTTTTACCTTATATATAACCAAAAAACATTATGTACAACTGAACGACCCTATTAAAAAAATAATTAACATAAAAAATGCCTTTTAGTTTTTTTGTCTTTGCAATGCTGGAACCTTTTTCCTGCCTGTTCTAATGCTTGTTTGTTACCACTTTTTGTTGTTGTGGGGTCATAAACACAAAATAACTTAATGAGGATAGAGAACGCTGCTTCACCAGTGAACTGCATGAAGCCCTGCACCCTGAGAGCCGGAGCACAATACTGAGCAGGCACTCTAAGGGAGTCAGTCGAGCCCAGTCAGTAAGATTTATCTCAGGGGTAAACAAAGACCAAGGCACATTTTTAATTTGTGCACCCGCCACGGTGTGGGGCTTGCGTTTCACTCTCGCACAGCTTCATGCCTTAGAGCTGCGAGGTGGTGGTTGTCACGCATGACTCTTTGAGCCAGTGCTTTTAAGATACAAATAGCATTGTGTTTTGATTAATAATAATTGTAGACCTATTGGAAGTAATGCAACATTTCCTGTATTTAATGTGCAGTTGTCTGAAAACGGCATAGCAAAGGTGTTGTTAAACATGACATGGAACCATGTAGGGACCTATCTCTTGGGGATGGGGGCTTGCCACTGATGGCCCCAGATCAGGGTACCCCGCCTATCATGCACATGAGGGCACCACTGAAAGCAGAGCACCATAACAAGGAATTGTACCAGGGCACCGCCGCACACAGTAACACGCAGGAAACACTATAACACTACCAGACCCTGTGTACAAATGGGCACTGCCAAAACCAGTGCCACACCAGGGTTCTGCCAAAAGCAGAGTGGCACAAATACAGAATAGTACTAGGCACTGACAGACACAGCAGCACCCATACAAACCTATCGTAACACTATAGCACCACAACACCACCAGAGCCTGTGGATTGCCAGGCCCAGCGCAATAACTGGACACCACCAGAAACAGTGAAGCAGAAGCACAGTAGCACCAGTTCACATACAGATCGAGCAGCAGGCTAATTCTGCAGTAGCTGCAGGGCACTGACAGACCCAAAGCACCAGCAAGGCATGGCCTGAGCATGGTCAGACTCAGAGCAGCATCAGGCCATAACCAAAATAAGGCAGTGCTTGGCTTTAACCCAGACAGTACGATGACACTGACAGACTTGGCAGAAAGGTAATCCAGTAACAGCACCAAGGCCAAGCGTGATCCTAAACTCCACTCCATCATGGCCAGAGCTTCTCCAATCCATGGCAGAGCTCCACTGGGCACGGCCAGGTACAGGGTGCAACAGGCTTGCTGCCATACTACCGCGTGATCCAGAACTGCCCCAGTGTAAAGCCAGAACAGCTATAGGGCCCCTCGAAAAAGAAAAGTAGAAAGGCACAAGCCAGTAGTGCCAAGGTAAGGCAGACCCAATATTTGTGAGAACCTCTCATGATAGCAGTGAAAGCTTGACCCAGCACAGCACCAGGGCACAACCAGAGAAGCCAGATGTATCAACAAACAGATCGAAGGAAGGGCAAATTCCACAGGCAGCAGAGAGTGGGTAAAACACCACCAGCTAGGTGCCACGTGACCATTGGCAGTCCTAAGCTGTGTGTGCGGCTGGGGAGGGCTGCCTGCCATTCATTCTCAAGAGTGAGCTTGTGTAAGGGGGTTGGGGTCGGTTACTACTGCTCTCCTAATGGAAACCTGTTTACACTGTAGACTGCAGAACATAGCCCAACAAGTCAGTTTCCAGCAAAGGGGAAAATATTTCAAATGCCTAGTACAGTTTTTGAGGTATAGGTCGAGTTAAATTATATGTAAATATTTTCTTGCACGGTAAATGATTAAGGTACGCCATTATGCACGTCAATAAAAGAAATCAAGGAAATTGTTTTATTGTGCTCATTGAACAATGACCAGAAAAATCTCACCAAAATCTCATACACAGCAGTGGTCTCCTCAATAAAACTAGCATATCTCACATTGCAAGTAGGACATTGCAATGTTGGAGACACTTTATATTTCAGAAATCTGATAAATTCCAGCAGAGTAGATTTCTGGTGCCAAGGTGATGTAAAGAAAAATGCTAAATATTCCAGTCGAGAACTGAGGTATGAGGCACTAGTAAAATGGCGCCTTTTGCTCTGGCTCCTGCAGGCGAAGACAAAATATACAAATATATAGATTGCGTCTATAAGTGCAGTAGTCGGTGTGTGGATTTTATATGTTATGATCCAACTCAATGACACTGATTTTATTAAGCACAGTAAGTTGTAAGACGGAGTTGATCCTAAAGGGGTGTTTAAACCTGTCACCTGATGTGGCATTTCAATCTATAGCAGGGGAGGATGCCATGCATCCTGCGGCGTAGCGTCCATTGGTGAAGAAGGTGCAGTGGCACCGGGCCCGGAGGCCTAACAAGCTGACTGAACCAAGTATTATTGTTGTGTTTTATCATTCACACAGCAGTTAGTGAGCCCATTTCCTTCCTTGCACTAGGGCCCATGACACATTGACTACGCAACTGCAGGCTTCGTAACATTTAAAAAGAGATATGGTATTTTGTATTAAGTATGCACTGGAAACTGGCTCTAAATAATTTTTTCAGTTGCAAGCTGTTAAGAGGAATCATAGCAGCCACAATGAATACCCTAAGGCTTGAGGGAAATGAGGACTTGGGGTATTACACTACCAACAGTGCACATACAATCTGCTCTGGAAGGAGACAGTTATATCAGGTTGGCTCTCATTCAATTCCAGCCTCTCTACTGAGACTGACAGGTGTTCCAATGTGAGGTGGTTCTATGTATGGGTGCTCGGAAGGGAATGTCTCCTGCATGGTACAGAAGCGATTTACCCTGCCCTGAGTACCCAATTGAATGTGAAACTGGAATTCTGACTTTTTTTCTGGCCCTGGCATAAACACAGAGGACTAGAACCTGCCCTCTGACCAGGAGAGGTACACCAAGCATGGCCTCATTGAAAACAGCGCACTACTGTCCCTGTCATGGATGCATCACATAAAGCAGTGGTTGGAGCATAGCATGTTTTATTATCATAGTGAACTAGACCTGTTTCTTTGTTTCAGAGACAGCGTGGTTTACTGACCTCCATCATGTAAAGTTTGATTGTAAAGCCCAGTACCTGATACTGGTATCCACTGTATGTGTGGTGTTCAGTAAACATGTGAAACTAAGATGGTAGTAGGATTTTGTATGTGTAGGCGCCTGAATACTGAAATCGATGGGATTCATTTTGCACCTCCCTGGTTGTAGCATGGGAGTATAGTGGGAGTACCTCGGGAGTAACACATGACTGGAAAAAAGGGGAATGACTGCCAGCAAAGGAGTTGCCTGTGGCCTTTGGCCATGCCCGACTGGTGTTGGCAACCTGTGGCTGTTTGGACTGCCAATCCAAGCTTGTGCAAAGCTGAAAGCCATGCACAGCGCAAGTTGGCCACCCTCTGGGGTTAGGAATGGTAAAAAGATCTTACTGTATTTTTTTTAACTTAGGAATTTACAGAAAAATACAAAAGTTAAATTGATGCTACAGTTAGGTGTGGTAATAAGATTTTTACTTTACTTTAAAATAAAAAAAACTGAAATTTACTGAAAAAACAAAGGCGAAAGTGACTGTAAGAAAATGCCTCCTTTTGCTTGATCACCCAAATTTTTTGGGCCTGATGCTGCTAGTTGTTTCTTGACTCTGTGCACTAGGACTCTTCTAACCAGGCTGTTGTACATGTGCTCTGGCTGCTAAAGCATTACAAATTGGCTAAATCCCTGATTGGCACGTGTAAATTACTTACTGGTCCCTAGAATATACTACCCCTAGTACCCATGGATTGTAGGTTTAAACAACAATAGTTTACTGCAGCACCTATTGTGCCACCATTAAAGTGACAAGGTAAAATATGTCTCCAGGCCTGTCACTTCAGCTTGGTGGTGCAGTTTTAAAACTGCCATTTCGACTAGTCAAAATAAACTTTTGACAGACCCAACCGTTCCTTTTAATGCTCATAAGTGAACCATAAGGGAGAGTTTATATGCCCCTGGGGAAGGCTGCATGGTATTTAAAATTAGGATATGCATGTTTACTGGTTTTTAATTTCGCATTTAATAAGTACTTCCTTCAGTTTGGGAATAGCTAGAAAAATGGTTCAAGGACTCATTTTAACAGTAATTTAAAATCCATTTTAAGGGTAAAGTTGTATTTTCTATTACTATTAAGGAACCAACAAGTTTAGAAAGTTTTCTGTTTTCTGGCCAATACCAAAAGGCTTCCTACCAGTGTCCAGTTGTCACCTGACCTCTGATGGCTCCCAAAGAGTTAGATGTGGATTGCTCCCAGAAGTGGACAAATGGCTTTGGGTGTGGGAAGGTATATTTCTTTCTTGAGCATGAAAACTTGGAGGCTATGCCCAACCCCTTCAAAGGATCCCAACCCTGTCACTGGCAAATGTAGCTACCACCCGGGCCTGTCTCCTTCCTTTGTCCCCCTAGTTAGTTAGGCATCAATCCCAGTGGTAGAGGAGCTACCCCCAGTGCTTGTTTTGAATGACCACAGAGGAGGGGTTGCTAATTTCCCTGGCTACACCTCTAGGGTGAACATAGCAGCACTGCATAGGGGAAGAAAGTTTCTGCCATGTTGGATTAAGGGAGAGAGGGGCACTGTGGGATGTTTTGCAGTAGGGCCCACAGAAAGTGCTGCAAAAGTGGGTTGGGTTAACCCTTTGAACGTTTTCCCTGTTGGTTAGGGAGCGGCCAGCTGTCACCTAAACCCACAGGCTGGTGGCAGGCATAAATGTGGCACCCCTAGGCACCCTTTCCAAAACGCTACTGGGCCTGTGGAAGATAGACGAAAGACTGCATCTGCTCTTGAGACCCGTAAGGAGAACCCTAAGGGCTGGACCTGCTCCCACTTGTTGTACCAAGTGCGAATCCAAGGGTAATTTGGCTGACCTCCTGTTAAGCTGCATGGACACAAAAGCAACAAGAAGCACTCTTCCCTGCAAGGTCTGACTCACCAGTTTCAACTGGACTTCCGCTCGACCCTGCTGGTGGCTTCCCCTGGAGTGAGTCGTAACCCCCAAGTGCTGTTCCTCTAGCCCCGGAACCCATGACTGGTATCAGAGTGTACATCTCCTGCCTAATATCACACAACAAGAAGCTACCCTGTCTCAGTGTCTGATTCTTAGTGAAAGATGAGGCACATTATGCCAATGGGTTAGGTGGTGTTGGACATTTAAAAAAAATGTATGGACTGGCCTCACACACCACCAGGTGTCATGCTTCATCATCGGCTGTCCTCGCCCTTTAAAAACCACGTTTGATAAAGGGCGGGCCTGCACCTGGAGACAGGGAGGCACTTCTATAACTAAGTGGGGGCCCGTGCAGAAAAAGTGAATGAGTGATGTTAAAAATCGATGCACGATACTGCGTGAAATCTTTAATGGTGCAGAGCGTGCTAGATATTAAAAATTAGTGGTGGAGACTAGGGGTCTAGTACCCCATCTTCATCTGTGTTGCCAACATGTTTCTGCCACTACGGCTGGTGGCTGGTGGCTTCCCTGGAGTGAGTCGTGACCCCCAAGTGCTGTTTCTGCAGCCCTGGAACCCATGACTGGTATCAGAGTGTACTTCTCCTGCCTAACCCTGAAAGTGGAAACTTAGAAGCTTTTGGTAACTTTTCTTCAAGAGAACCACCGTCAGACCGGGACATACCTGCCAGCTAATAAACCAAAGGTGCATCACCGATGGGATTGAACTTCCCACAGGTACAGCTATGTTTCTGACAAGGTAGGAACATCTAAAGTCATCGGACCCTTCGCTGGCACCGGCCTGCAGCCTTGCTCTGCTAATGGAATCCCGAGCTTCAGTGAAATGTCAAAGACTAACTGCCTATGATGTTACCAGAACAAATGCTGGCTGACACCCAATTAACGTCAAGGCCATTTTTAGTGAGAATCATAATTTTCCACTCTGAGCCTTCCTGCCTTCATTGACGACCACATCTGGACCCCATCCTCCTGCAATACATCACTGTCGAGCTCTGCTCTAGCTTCAGCCTGGTATCTTTGATGCCGAGGAACTAGTAGGCGACCTGTCGATGACTGACTAGAACTATTTTTAAGAAACAAAGGTAACTTTTTGATTTGGAAGTACACAGTCTATATGTCAGACTGGTAATTGACTGTGGTTGGCTTTAACTTTTGACTTTTCCCCAGTCTAGCATTCAGTTTGCGCTTTGAGATTCTTTGCAAATGTTTATTTACAACTTAGTAAATTCCCATCTCTGGTTTCCATTACTGGATTTTAGATGTTTTGTTGTCATTTTGTTCAGTAGAATATTGCCTATTTTTATAAATTGGAGTGGGATTTTTATTGTGTTGTGCTTTCAAAGTGTTTTGGTAATCCTAAATGCCTTACACATTTTATAAAGTTAAGCCTGTTTGCACAGTGCTTGAGCTCAGGTCTAAATTACTGAAACCTTATTTGGACCTAACAGGGAATAGTGCCATTATTATTATCCAACCCAACTAATAATCCACTTCCTCACAGTGAACTTATAGTTAGGTATGGTAATAATATCTAACTTTATGTTGGAAAAAACCCTAGCAACTCACTGAAACAAACAATGGTTAAAGTGAAGTTTTAGTGGTCAACCCCTGATACACATGGATTCACCCCGTGGACAAGTTTTTATGGAGAGTCCATTTCCTCCAGCTACCCTAGAGCAATTATGTGGCTAAGCGCCTTCTATGCACATCCATTGCCATTTGCACAGCTCTTCTCGGACAGCCCATTATCTAGTGAACAAGGCGAGGCTTTGCCAAAATGCATCGGGACAGTGTTGCCTAGAGCTTGTTTAAATATCTAGGGGCTGATTACGATGCAGCCCGTTACGGCTCTAACCGTCCGTCGGAGCCTTCAGGGTCACATCAAAACCGGCCCTGTGGTTTACTTTCTGACTGCCTAATTATGATTTAGGCGGTCGGAAAATAAACTGGCTGGTTATTTTGGCTGGCTTCCAACGGGCTCTAGGAGCCCATCAGCCAGTCGGAAGCCGGCCAGTAATCTCAAGGGCGGGCCTTTCTGCCCTTGAGATTACGATGCATGGTTTCCATGCCGGCCTGTCCAACATGGAAACCATGTCGGAGAAACTTGCTTAGGGGCCCCAGCAGGGCCCCCTTGTGCTTGGGCCTTCGGTCGGGGCTGAGGGGCTCTATCCCCTGTTGATCCCTGCACCCCGTGGCAGGCACCGCACAGGGTGCAGGGATGAACTGCACCTCCCTTTTCTCAATGGGAGCTTGTGTTGCGGTTGATTTACGGCCGTACCACGAGCTCCCATTGAGAAAAGGGAGCATGCGACCGAACAGTATTCGGTCGCATTGTAATGACCCAGTTGGGACCGCCTAGAGCTCGGTCGGTCCCAAGACTGAGACGGTGTCGGGCGGACTGAAGTTCGTCTGGCATTGTAATCAGGCCCCTAGTGTTCAAGCAAGCCGAAGAGTGTACGTATATTCTGTCAGCATTATGGGAGGTGTTTTGGTGGATATTGTCGGGCACTAACACCCGCTCACAAACCTCTGCAGCAGAGATGACCGAAAGGGCGATATGTGTTGAACCCTAAATATATATTCACTGAAAAAAACAAAGGTTACATGGATGTTGTAGTTAGGTGAAAATGTCATGTAAAACATGCCATTTGAAACTAACAAAACCACTGGAATTCACCAGTTATAGTTATCTCAAGTAGCTATAACTCGTACCATAACTATAGCTCACGCCTCGCCATGCACAGTATTATCAACAGTGATGGCATTTCAGATGTGATTAGGGATGTTATAAGTGCACCTTCCATAACCTCTATGAGAAAATTATGAGAAAACTGTTTTCTCTCAAACATGCTTCATTAATTCCCAGCAGAAGTTCAGCATTTTTCACAGGGTAAAATCACCTTAGACCACAGAACAAATCCTAAAATTTGTATGATACCAGCAAATGATTTATATTGTAACTAAAATCTGTTATCACCCTTTTATACGTGCTCCTTTTGTGACCACAGAATGCAGTGCATTGGAATGTGTTTGAAGGATTGAGAAAGGCGACTTCCTTGCCGAAAAGCGTCTGCATTAATAAACGCATGAAAGACCCTGTGAGTGCCTAGCAGTGACTGTTAGAGCTGGGATTTATTGGCGTGAGCTCCACCATCACGCATGTGAAGGCACCCGCTGTGAGTTCGGCAGCAGCTGGTGGGACTTGATAGATATATATATATATATATATATATATATATATATATATATATATATATATATATATATATATACATACATCCACAATTCTCGGCACTATATACCTCCTTGATGAGAAGCACGAGTGCAGACCACAGATAAGTGCGTAAGTTGTTTTTTAATGAGTTTCGTCCGCCATAACGTGTTTCAGCCATTACAGGCCTTGATCACATGACAATATATATTTTAATATTTTTTTAACTGAAAAGCACAAAGTTAATGGGACATTATATTTATGAATTATAATGATATCTTACTTTACATTACAAAAGTAAAACCTTAGAAATTTACTGAATAACCCTTCGGTTAAAAGTACATTATATTTAGGTGAAAATGTCAGTAAAAACATGCCATTTTAAATTTAAAAAAACACTGCAATTCACCAGTTATAGTTATCTCAAGTAATTATAACTTGAGCTGACTGGAATAACCAGGATTCAAATGTGTGAGTGGGAGGTCAAACACAGATCCCTCAAGGGAATACATTAGTTTACAAATCCACCAGACTAATATAATCTGTTTGGTAACTTTAACATAACTATCATCGCACACATCACTCTGGAGACTTGAATATGACTATGATCACACACTTTCAGGGTGTCCCTCCGCAGACAAAGCTGCCGGCTATGCTGCACATGTTGGCCTCTGGTACCTTCCAACCCACAACTGCCAGAGTCGGAGGAGTCTCACAGCCATCCCCATCCAAGTCCATCACACCTGTCCTGGATGCCATCATCAGCCTGGTACCCCAGCACCTCCACTTCACCCACACTGCGCAGGAGCAGCTGGAGACCAAGCAAGGCCCCTACGCCATAGCTGGATTCCCTCACGTGTCGGGGTCAATCGACTGCACACATGTACCCCTCGAGCCCCCTGCCGACACTGCACACAACTACCGCAACAGAAAGCACACGCATTCCATGAATGTGCAGGCAATAGTGGACCACCCGGGACTCCTCAACAATGTCGTGGCCAACTCCCCAGTCAGAGTGCATGATTCCTACATCGCCCGACAGTCCATCATCAACCAGCACTCCCAGGATGGCACCTATGGAAATGCAGTGCTCGTTGGAAAGTACCAAATGAACTCACCACACACCTCCACCCCACAGTCATGCAACTCACGACACTGGCAATGGGCACGCAGCAGAACTACATGCAACATGCCACACAACATGCCAACCGACCATACACGACGACACAACTCCATTGGGAACCTGGGCTTGCCATGCACACAACCCAGCCACGGCATGGCACCACAGCCACACAATAGCAGAATGTGAGGAGAGGCTTGGAGCAGGCATGTGCGAGAGCGGCAAGTGACTAATGAATGAGAACCTACCCAATGCCAGGTGTGGCGTGGAGGTGCCGGACAGACTCCAATGTGCAAACCACGGAAATGGCTATGTGGACATTAACCGCTGGTGCATGGAGTGTAGTGGCCAATGGACGCTACCATGGTCCCACAGGCTGTGGGGCAGAACGCGGAAATGTCGCACGTTACGTCCCCCCCTGTATGCGCAGGTGGAGTGGATTGGCCCTGTGTACGCCAGGCCTGGGTAGGGGTGTGAATAAAAACCCCGTCGCACTGGGCGTGGTTCTCTTTCGGAATGGCCAACGTGTCTGCCAGGGCAGCGCCTCTCAGCCCGCCACGAGGCCGGCGGCGGGGCCTGCATCCCTGTGCGCCTGCTGCACCCCGGGCCGCTGGTCCCCAGACCCGCCATGCCTGCCCCAGCGCACCAAGGAGGCTCCGCTCACCTGCCGACACCGGCGTGTGTCAAAGAGGGCCCACCACGTGCCGGTGCAAGCTCCAAGCCCCAGTCCCGCGACCTTTGCAGCCTCCGCAGACCATCGCTGGCCTCCACAACGCTGGCCCACAGTACTCCTTTCTCATTGACATACTCCACTGGTGTACTCTTCGGCCCAGTTGTTGACACATGTTGTACTGAGTCGTGAGTTAAGAATGGCAGTGACCCCAAGTCCGTGGCAGCGTCCACATCATTAAACTCCCTCCGATCAGTGAAGGCAAAGTCTGCATCGCAAGCCGGCGACACGTGGTGCCACTAACCCTGTTCAACGCAAGCCGGCGACACGTGGTGCCACTAACCCTGTTCAACGCAAGCCGGTGACACGTGGTGCCACTAACCCTGTTCAACGCAAGCCGGCGACACGTGGATGAGGGCTCAGGCCTACACTGCGGCCCAGTAGGCCCCACATGTGGAACTGTGTCCTGAGTCTTGAATGGCAGTGACCCCAAGTCCGTGGCAGCGTCCACATCACTGAACTCCCTCCGAGCAGTGAGGCCAAAGTCTGCATCGCAAGCACACGACACGAGTCTGTGGGCCCGTGCTGACCGCTGCCCCAGGCCTACACCGCGGTCTAGTAGGTCCCACATCCAGCACTTAGTCGTGATTCATGAATGGCAGAGTCCATACCAGAGAACGCACGGAGAGGAGTAAGAGGAAGATGCGGCTCAGTCCGGATGAAAGCCGGATCCTCGTCACGGAGGTGACGGAACACTAGCAACAACTGACCTGGTGCCACCAACCCTGTTCACCGCAAGTCCGCGTCCCGTGGTGCCACTGAACCTGAACTATGCATGCCGGTGGGACCATCCAACGTAAGCCGGCATCACTCGGTGAATGGCCCCTGCTGACCGCTGCCTCAGGCCTACACTGTGGTCCAGTAGGTCCCACATGTGGAACTGTGTCTTGGGTAAGATATGGAGGAGTCCACACCATTGGACACGCCTCATCGCAGGCGGCCTCCCCAATCAGCACTGGTGCCACTAACTCTGTGCGCAATGAGTCATGGGCACTTTCTGGTTGGACTTTGGTGGCGTCTGAGTCCATGGCCTGGGGGTTGTCTGCATCATCATCTTGCTGGGCCGGACTTGGTGTTCGACATGTGTCTGTTCCATTCATCTCCACCATAGTGACTGTTTCTGCGTGGTTCTGCCCTCTGCATCATGCCCTGGGGGTACACCTTCCACTGTCCACCGAGACACTCCGCGACAACCCCCTTTGTCATCTACGAGAACCTGCTCTGCTCTCGTGACCCTGCCCCAGTGCACCGCAAGTCAGCGGCCCGTGGCGGTAGGCCCGTGCAGGACGCTCTGCGTCCGGGGCCACTAACTCTGTGCAGCTCAAGTCATGGGGCCTTTATGGTTGAATGGTTGTGTCCTTAACGATGTACACTGTTGTCGTTTACTGACTGCACCAGACACTCCATGACGGCTGGTGTACACACACCCCACACACATCCAACACAGGTGTCACTCGACATGTGAGCCTGCTAATAAAAGTGGCTAGGCGCACGTGCCCGAAGCCATTCACACCATCTATGCAAGTGTGTCCGTGTGGTCATTATGTCAGCTTGATGGGCCCGCGCCTTGCAACATCACAGTGTGCTGTCTTCAGTGGACGATACCATGTCACCTCAGCAGTGGCTGAGACCTTGGACATGTAGCTTCGCCTGCCCCCCTGCATGCACAAGCGGCGTGTGCTGGTCCGGCGTACGTCAGGTCAGCGCAGGGGTGTGCTGATTCGGCAGGGGGTTCAGGGCGTGGCTCTGGTCTGGCCTTGAGCAGGAAGTGCGGTAAGCGTGTCTCTGTGTTGGAGTGTTGTCGCCACCGGGGCCACAGTATTCGATATTGCAATGTAGCATGCACCCGGAGGGCGGGCCCGCACGTACGGGGAAATGTAGGAGCGCAAGACCGCTCAGGGTCTTGGCTCATGCATGCCAAGTGTTATGTGTATCAGTCTTGCGGCTGCATAAGTCAGATGCCTAGCCTCAATCGCAGCGCGATCACAGCCAGCCATGGACTGGACACCTGTGTCCGCCCTGTCCAGACCATTGGCCTACACTCACGTGGCCGCACAGCCTCAATGGCCAGCTTCACGGTGTTGTTGGCATGCCGCTGGACATGCGCAGACAGGCATGACAATGGGGTGCCGTAGGGCTGCACGTGATACAACCGCGCAGCGCACAAAGTGTGGGGGCTCGTGGGAGGGAGGAGCAGCTGTGAGGCAACGTGACACCCAGTGTGGCCGCTCATGTGCCATGTGCTCAGCATATCATCCATGATTCCCAGGGTTGCAGACATCCCACCCCACCCACGACAGGCCTCTGTACATCTCCTGTATGCAAGCAGATGGTGAAGTTACTGTAGGGATGTAAGGTCCTTTGTCTGAACTATCAGGCGGTAGCACATCTGCAGCTCCGAGTTGGGACTTGCATGTGCCCAGCACACCCTGACAGATACGATAGCATTTGCTGGCAAATCCCACACTACGCACTGCCCGACGTGAGACCAACTTGTACACATCCCACACGCAGAAGTCCTTGGTTGTAGTTAGCGTGCGTGAAATGGCCTTCATATGTACTCCCACACCAGGCCTGCACCCGTTGCACACAGACACTGCTCATTGCTCTGAGCTGTGGCATTTCATCCACAGGACTGGCGCGGGTCAGCACAGTGCCGCTTCAAGCAGAGCCACTGAGGCAATGGCAGACCATACCAGACATATGCACAACTCCAGTCATGTGGACCTGTACCGTGCACGTCTGCTGCATGTACTGGGGGCACTGCCATTGGCAGTGCTGCGGATCAGTTACCGGCTAAGCTTCCGCCTTGCCAACGTCACCTGCGTTCAACCTGTGTTGCATTGTCGCTCGTGCATATTCGAGTGGACCATGGATGTCTGCCTCTCCAACGTAACGGTAGCTGACCTGGATTTCGACGTGTGTGTGCGCGCCCCCTGTTGGCCCACGACCAGGAGTGTCACCGTGAGGCCCGTCTATGGCATGCCTGGATGATTGACATGCATGCTGGCAACTGGACCTGGGAGATTGCACGATTCGTCGTGTGCAGTGGCCACATTGAGCCGCTCCCCTATTGGGCTTTAGTGCCAATTGGGGCCAGGGGTTGGACTCAGCACATCTGTCCGGGACAGCTGATGGGTTACGTCGCCGACATGTTAGATGTGGTGGACAACGAGGTCTCATTCGAAATGTTGGCCTACGCTGCTGCACTCGCGTTCATGGACGAATGATAACGTACCTACAGCCACAACTGAATGTGAGCCATTGCACGTGTCCCGACACCTGGTTGCATGTTGGGGATCTGGTCACATGTCCCAAGACAGTGGACATGGCTGCATTGGCCTGGACTCCGGATCCATGCGCGGATAACCAACGCGGGTTGGCACTGACTTGTGTGGGTGATGGACTCCCCGGGGTGGACATGGGCACTTTCCAACGTTCCTCATTCAGACATGCTGCTGCATTGGTCTGCATGTCGTGGCACTTCTCTTGGCCGTACTGACACGCAATTGTTGATAAAGTTTCTGCACCTTCACTTGTCTCCAACTGTGCTGAGTGTTGATTTGTATGCCAATGTGTGTGTCACGGCCTATCTGGGTCCCTGCCATACATGCATTGCTACCCCATCAGGGCTGTGGGTTTGTACTTGTGCATTCTCATGTCCCTGTTTCGTGCTTTGCCAGATGCGTATGGCCATTTACCAGCCACAAGCGGGTGCACTTGTGTCCTGTGTTCGGTTGTGAAAATGTTGCTGTTTGTGCCACATTGTGTTTGATGTTGGGGTGCTCTGCTTCCTATGTGTGTGTGCTGCATTGTGTGTGAGATGTCCCTTCAGCTCTGATTTGGCTCACCCTTCTCCCTTTCAGGCAGTGTGGTTTTCACTTCTGTGCTTGTTCAGTGGTGTGATATTGCCGAGTTGTGTGACTTGTGCTCTTGGTTGGTGTTGTTACTCTTGGGCATGGTTTGTCTGCAGTTGTGCTGTACTTAATTGTGCATGTGTGCCAGTGTGCCCATCTCCCCCCGTCCCCCCAGTCCCTGGTCGTTCCTCTCCCTGTTGCTGTTGTGTCTGTTGATGTTAGCAGTTTCCGGTCCCCGACTCCTGCCACCATCTCCAGACTGATGTGGTGGACACCATTTCCTCCATGTCATCCAGCTCCTGGTGTGGCGCTGGACTCCCACCTCCGGTGTGCATTGCTGCCTTCTGGTTGTTGGCGTGTTTCTGCTTGTTTGTGCGTTTCGCATCATTCCAGCTGTTCTGGTTTTCTTCCATTGTCCTCCTCCGCTCTCCGGCTGCATTCACCTTGTCCACGATGGACTGCCATGTACAATGTTTTGTTGCCAATGGGGCTTGTGGGGTTGTGTACTGGCTCCGGCTGCCTCCATTGTGCTTCGCTGTTGTTTTCTGTTTGGTTTGTCTTCCTTTTTCCTGCTTTTGTTGTGCTTATTCCCGCCTGCTGTGTGTTTGTCGCGGGCCTGGCGCTGCTTATCGCTGCTTTCCTCATCGCGAATGGGCTCATCGCACGTTTTTTGGTGTTGGGGTTTGTGTTTTTATCTCCGTCGAGGTGGTTGTATCGCGGACATCGGCCGCGTTTCGGGGACTATCGCATGGTACCGCCGTGTTGTGAATTCCACGTTAACACAGGGTTGTTTTCCCGCGATGGACTGCGACGTGTAAAGTTGTGTTAACATTTTTTGGAGATGTTTAGCGCACGTTCTTGTGAATATCTCCCTTAATCTCCCCGTGCCTTAGTTAAAAAACACAGCCAGGCGATGTAACGGCCTTGGGTCAAGTTCCCGCTAGATAAAAAAAAAAAAAAAATGCCAATAGCTGAGGCACCGTTGCGATTTAATAAGTATTGAGCACCTTGGGCAAGTGCATTTATTGAACAGAAAGAACAGCACAGTCACTTCACATGCACAAGAACACGGAAAGTTTAACACCAATGCTTGTTTCGTTTTATTTAAAAGCACCAATGCTTTATTCTTTTTAAATTAATTTTTCAGCTTCTAGCCATATTTTTTCCTTGAACATTTCGATATCATTACCATCTTCTTTTTGGGGTCTTTTTGAGGTGGGATGCGTTTTTAAATTAATCAACCTCCTACTTGCAAAAAGCCTCTGCTATTTCAAACAAGCATTGGCATAGCCAATAGGTCTCGACTTTGGAACCTTATAAGTGTTTAGCCAAAGCTATTGGCTTTGTCCATGTCTTCAAGCTATGTTGTAGAGCAGCATGGCTGCTTTGCAGCATGTTGAAAGGTTATAATAAATAAAGTTTTATAAGCATTTTTTTTACCTTATATATAACCAAAAAAACATTATGTACAACTGAACGACCCTATTAAAAAAATAATTAACATAAAAAATGCCTTTTAGTTTTTTTGTCTTTGCAATGCTGGAACCTTTTTCCTGCCTGTTCTAATGCTTGTTTGTTACCACTTTTTGTTGTTGTGGGGGTCATAAACACAAAATAACTTAATGAGGATAGAGAACGCTGCTTCACCAGTGAACTGCATGAAGCCCTGCACCCTGAGAGCCGGAGCACAATACTGAGCAGGCACTCTAAGGGAGTCAGTCGAGCCCAGTCAGTAAGATTTATCTCAGGGGTAAACAAAGACCAAGGCACATTTTTAATTTGTGCACCCGCCACGGTGTGGGGCTTGCGTTTCACTCTCGCACAGCTTCATGCCTTAGAGCTGCGAGGTGGTGGTTGTCACGCATGACTCTTTGAGCCAGTGCTTTTAAGATACAAATAACATTGTGTTTTGATTAATAATAATTGTAGACCTATTGGAAGTAATGCAACATTTCCTGTATTTAATGTGCAGTTGTCTGAAAACGGCATAGCAAAGGTGTTGTTAAACATGACATGGAACCATGTAGGGACCTATCTCTTGGGGATGGGGGCTTGCCACTGATGGCCCCAGATCAGGGTACCCCGCCTATCATGCACATGAGGGCACCACTGAAAGCAGAGCACCATAACAAGGAATTGTACCAGGGCACCGCCGCACACAGTAACACGCAGGAAACACTATAACACTACCAGACCCTGTGTACAAATGGGCACTGCCAAAACCAGTGCCACACCAGGGTTCTGCCAAAAGCAGAGTGGCACAAATACAGAATAGTACTAGGCACTGACAGACACAGCAGCACCCATACAAACCTATCGTAACACTATAGCACCACAACACCACCAGAGCCTGTGGATTGCCAGGCCCAGCGCAATAACTGGACACCACCAGAAACAGTGAAGCAGAAGCACAGTAGCACCAGTTCACATACAGATCGAGCAGCAGGCTAATTCTGCAGTAGCTGCAGGGCACTGACAGACCCAAAGCACCAGCAAGGCATGGCCTGAGCATGGTCAGACTCAGAGCAGCATCAGGCCATAACCAAAATAAGGCAGTGCTTGGCTTTAACCCAGACAGTACGATGACACTGACAGACTTGGCAGAAAGGTAATCCAGTAACAGCACCAAGGCCAAGCGTGATCCTAAACTCCACTCCATCATGGCCAGAGCTTCTCCAATCCATGGCAGAGCTCCACTGGGCACGGCCAGGTACAGGGTGCAACAGGCTTGCTGCCATACTACCGCGTGATCCAGAACTGCCCCAGTGTAAAGCCAGAACAGCTATAGGGCCCCTCGAAAAAGAAAAGTAGAAAGGCACAAGCCAGTAGTGCCAAGGTAAGGCAGACCCAATATTTGTGAGAACCTCTCATGATAGCAGTGAAAGCTTGACCCAGCACAGCACCAGGGCACAACCAGAGAAGCCAGATGTATCAACAAACAGATCGAAGGAAGGGCAAATTCCACAGGCAGCAGAGAGTGGGTAAAACACCACCAGCTAGGTGCCACGTGACCATTGGCAGTCCTAAGCTGTGTGTGCGGCTGGGGAGGGCTGCCTGCCATTCATTCTCAAGAGTGAGCTTGTGTAAGGGGGTTGGGGTCGGTTACTACTGCTCTCCTAATGGAAACCTGTTTACACTGTAGACTGCAGAACATAGCCCAACAAGTCAGTTTCCAGCAAAGGGGAAAATATTTCAAATGCCTAGTACAGTTTTTGAGGTATAGGTCGAGTTAAATTATATGTAAATATTTTCTTGCACGGTAAATGATTAAGGTACGCCATTATGCACGTCAATAAAAGAAATCAAGGAAATTGTTTTATTGTGCTCATTGAACAATGACCAGAAAAATCTCACCAAAATCTCATACACAGCAGTGGTCTCCTCAATAAAACTAGCATATCTCACATTGCAAGTAGGACATTGCAATGTTGGAGACACTTTATATTTCAGAAATCTGATAAATTCCAGCAGAGTAGATTTCTGGTGCCAAGGTGATGTAAAGAAAAATGCTAAATATTCCAGTCGAGAACTGAGGTATGAGGCACTAGTAAAATGGCGCCTTTTGCTCTGGCTCCTGCAGGCGAAGACAAAATATACAAATATATAGATTGCGTCTATAAGTGCAGTAGTCGGTGTGTGGATTTTATATGTTATGATCCAACTCAATGACACTGATTTTATTAAGCACAGTAAGTTGTAAGACGGAGTTGATCCTAAAGGGGTGTTTAAACCTGTCACCTGATGTGGCATTTCAATCTATAGCAGGGGAGGATGCCATGCATCCTGCGGCGTAGCGTCCATTGGTGAAGAAGGTGCAGTGGCACCGGGCCCGGAGGCCTAACAAGCTGACTGAACCAAGTATTATTGTTGTGTTTTATCATTCACACAGCAGTTAGTGAGCCCATTTCCTTCCTTGCACTAGGGCCCATGACACATTGACTACGCAACTGCAGGCTTCGTAACATTTAAAAAGAGATATGGTATTTTGTATTAAGTATGCACTGGAAACTGGCTCTAAATAATTTTTTCAGTTGCAAGCTGTTAAGAGGAATCATAGCAGCCACAATGAATACCCTAAGGCTTGAGGGAAATGAGGACTTGGGGTATTACACTACCAACAGTGCACATACAATCTGCTCTGGAAGGAGACAGTTATATCAGGTTGGCTCTCATTCAATTCCAGCCTCTCTACTGAGACTGACAGGTGTTCCAATGTGAGGTGGTTCTATGTATGGGTGCTCGGAAGGGAATGTCTCCTGCATGGTACAGAAGCGATTTACCCTGCCCTGAGTACCCAATTGAATGTGAAACTGGAATTCTGACTTTTTTCTGGCCCTGGCATAAACACAGAGGACTAGAACCTGCCCTCTGACCAGGAGAGGTACACCAAGCATGGCCTCATTGAAAACAGCGCACTACTGTCCCTGTCATGGATGCATCACATAAAGCAGTGGTTGGAGCATAGCATGTTTTATTATCATAGTGAACTAGACCTGTTTCTTTGTTTCAGAGACAGCGTGGTTTACTGACCTCCATCATGTAAAGTTTGATTGTAAAGCCCAGTACCTGATACTGGTATCCACTGTATGTGTGGTGTTCAGTAAACATGTGAAACTAAGATGGTAGTAGGATTTTGTATGTGTAGGCGCCTGAATACTGAAATCGATGGGATTCATTTTGCACCTCCCTGGTTGTAGCATGGGAGTATAGTGGGAGTACCTCGGGAGTAACACATGACTGGAAAAAGGGGAATGACTGCCAGCAAAGGAGTTGCCTGTGGCCTTTGGCCATGCCCGACTGGTGTTGGCAACCTGTGGCTGTTTGGACTGCCAATCCAAGCTTGTGCAAAGCTGAAAGCCATGCACAGCGCAAGTTGGCCACCCTCTGGGGTTAGGAATGGTAAAAAGATCTTACTGTATTTTTTTAACTTAGGAATTTACAGAAAAATACAAAAGTTAAATTGATGCTACAGTTAGGTGTGGTAATAAGATTTTTACTTTACTTTAAAATAAAAAAAACTGAAATTTACTGAAAAAACAAAGGCGAAAGTGACTGTAAGAAAATGCCTCCTTTTGCTTGATCACCCAAATTTTTTGGCCTGATGCTGCTAGTTGTTTCTTGACTCTGTGCACTAGGACTCTTCTAACCAGGCTGTTGTACATGTGCTCTGGCTGCTAAAGCATTACAAATTGGCTAAATCCCTGATTGGCACGTGTAAATTACTTACTGGTCCCTAGAATATACTACCCCTAGTACCCATGGATTGTAGGTTTAAACAACAATAGTTTACTGCAGCACCTATTGTGCCACCATTAAAGTGACAAGGTAAAATATGTCTCCAGGCCTGTCACTTCAGCTTGGTGGTGCAGTTTTAAAACTGCCATTTCGACTAGTCAAAATAAACTTTTTGACAGACCCAACCGTTCCTTTTAATGCTCATAAGTGAACCATAAGGGAGAGTTTATATGCCCCTGGGGAAGGCTGCATGGTATTTAAAATTAGGATATGCATGTTTACTGGTTTTTAATTTCGCATTTAATAAGTACTTCCTTCAGTTTGGGAATAGCTAGAAAAATGGTTCAAGGACTCATTTTAACAGTAATTTAAAATCCATTTTAAGGGTAAAGTTGTATTTTCTATTACTATTAAGGAACCAACAAGTTTAGAAAGTTTTCTGTTTTCTGGCCAATACCAAAAGGCTTCCTACCAGTGTCCAGTTGTCACCTGACCTCTGATGGCTCCCAAAGAGTTAGATGTGGATTGCTCCCAGAAGTGGACAAATGGCTTTGGGTGTGGGAAGGTATATTTCTTTCTTGAGCATGAAAACTTGGAGGCTATGCCCAACCCCTTCAAAGGATCCCAACCCTGTCACTGGCAAATGTAGCTACCACCCGGGCCTGTCTCCTTCCTTTGTCCCCCTAGTTAGTTAGGCATCAATCCCAGTGGTAGAGGAGCTACCCCCAGTGCTTGTTTTGAATGACCACAGAGGAGGGGTTGCTAATTTCCCTGGTTGCTAATTTCCTCTAGGGTGAACATAGCAGCACTGCATAGGGGAAGAAAGTTTCTGCCATGTTGGATTAAGGAAGAGAGGGGCACTGTGGGATGTTTTGCAGTAGGGCCCACAGAAAGTGCTGCAAAAGTGGGTTGGGTTACCCCTTTGAACGTTTTCCCTGTTGGTTAGGGAGGGGCCAGCTGTCACCTAAACCCACAGGCTGGTGGCAGGCATAAATGTGGCACCCCTAGGCACCCTTTCCAAAACGCTACTGGGCCTGTGGAAGATAGACGAAAGACTGCATCTGCTCTTGAGACCCGTAAGGAGAACCCTAAGGGCTGGACCTGCTCCCACTTGTTGTACCAAGTGGAATCCAAGGGTAATTTGGCTGACCTCCTGTTAAGCTGCATGGACACAAAAGCAACAAGAAGCACTCTTCCCTGCAAGGTCTGACTCACCAGTTTCAACTGGACTTCCGCTCAACCCTGCTGGTGGCTTCCCCTGGAGTGAGTCGTAACCCCCAAGTGCTGTTCCTGTAGCCCCGGAACCCATGACTGGTATCAGAGTGTACATCTCCTGCCTAATATCACACAACAAGAAGCTACCCTGTCTCAGTGTCTGATTCTTAGTGAAAGATGAGGCACATTATGCCAATGGGTTAGGTGGTGTTGGACATTTAAAAAAAATGTATGGACTGGCCTCACACACCACCAGGTGTCATGCTTCATCATCGGCTGTCCTCGCCCTTTAAAAACCACGTTTGATAAAGGGCGGGCCTGCACCTGGAGACAGGGAGGCACTTCTATAACTAAGTGGGGGCCCGTGCAGAAAAAGTGAATGAGTGATGTTAAAAATCGATGCACGATACTGCGTGAAATCTTTAATGGTGCAGAGTGTGCTCGATATTAAAAATTAGTGGTGGAGACTAGGGGGTCTAGTACCCCATCTTCATCTGTGTTGCCAACATGTTTCTGCCACTACGGCTGGTGGCTGGTGGCTTCCCCTGTAGTGAGTCGTGACCCCCAAGTGCTGTTTCTGCAGCCCTGGAACCCATGACTGGTATCAGAGTGTACTTCTCCTGCCTAACCCTGAAAGTGGAAACTTAGAAGCTTTTTGGTAACTTTTCTTCAAGAGAACCACCGTCAGACCGGGACATACCTGCCAGCCAATCCACCAAAGGTGCATCACCGATGGGATTGAACTTCCCACAGGTACAGCTACGTTTCTGACAAGGTAGGAACATCTAAAGTCATCGGACCCTTCGCTGGCACCGGCCTGCAGCCTTGCTCTAATAATGGAATCCCGAGCTTCAGTGAAATGTCAAAGACTAACTGCCTATGATGTTACCAGAACAAATGCTGACTGACACCCAATTAACGTCAAGGCCATTTTTAGTGAGAATCATAATTTTCCACTCTGAGCCTTCCTGCCTTCATTGACGACCACATCTGGACCCCATCCTCCTGCAATACATCACCGTCGAGCTCTGCTCTAGCTTCATCCTGGTATCTTTGATGCCGAGGAACTAGTAGGCGACCTGTCGATGACTAGAACTATTTTTAAGAAACAAAGGTAACTTTTTGATTTGGAAGTACACAGTCTATATATCCGACTGGTAATTGACTGTGGTTGGCTTTAACTTTTGATTTTTCCCCAGTCTAGCATTCAGTTTGCGCTTTGAGATTCTTTGCAAATGCTTTATTTACAACTTTGTAAATTCCCATCTCTGGTTTCCATTACTGGATTTTAGATGTTTTGTTGTCATTTTGTTCAGTAGAATATTGCCTATTTTTATAAATTGGAGTGGGATTTTTATTGTGTTGTGCTTTCAAAGTGTTTTGGTAATCCTAAATGCCTTACACATTTTATAAAGTTAAGCCTGTTTGCACAGTGCTTGAGCTCAGGTCTAAATTACTGAAACCTTATTTGGACCTAACAGGGAATAGTGCCATTATTATTATCCAACCCAACTAATAATCCACTTCCTCACAGTGAACTTATAGTTAGGTATGGTAATAATATCTAACTTTATGTTGGAAAAAACCCTAGCAACTCACTGAAACAAACAATGGTTAAAGTGAAGTTTTAGTGGTCAACCCCCTGATACACATGGATTCACCCCGTGGACAAGTTTTTATGGAGAGTCCATTTCCTCCAGCTACCCTAGAGCAATTATGTGGCTAAGCGCCTTCTATGCACAGCTCTTCTCGGACAGCCCATTATCTAGTGAACAAGGCGAGGCTTTGCCAAAATGCATCGGGACAGTGCTGCCTAGAGCTTGTTTAAATATCTAGGGGCCGATTACGATGCAGCCCGTTACGGCTCTAACCGTCGGTCGGAGCCTTTAGGGTCACATCAAAACCGGCCCTGTGGTTTACTTTCTGACTGCCTAATTATGATCTAGGCGGTCGGAAAATAAACTGGCTGGTTATTTTGGCTGGCTTCCAACGGGCTCTAGGAGCCCATCAGCCAGTCGGAAGCCGGCCAGTAATCTCAAGGGCGGGCCTTTCTGCCCTTGAGATTATGATGCATGGTTTCCATGCCGGCCTGTCCAACATGGAAACCATGTCGGAAAACTTGCTTGGGGGCCCCCAGCAGGGCCCCCTTGTGCTTGGGCCTTGAGGGGGCTCTATCCCCCTGTTGATCCCTGCACCCCGTGGCAGGCACCGCACAGGGTGCAGGGATGAACTGCATCTCCCTTTTCTCAATGGGAGCTTGTGTTGCGGTTGATTTACGGCCGTACCACGAGCTCCCATTGAGAAAAGGGAGCATGCGACCGAACAGTATTCGGTCGCATTGTAATGACCCAGTTGGGACCGCCTAGAGCTCGGTCGGTCCCAAGACTGAGACGGTGTCGGGCGGACTGAAGTTCGTCAGGCATTGTAATCAGGCCCCTAGTGTTCAAGCAAGCCGAAGAGTGTACGTATATTCTTCCAGCATTATGGGAGGTGTTTTGGTGGATATTGTCGGGCACTAACACCCGCTCACAAACCTCTGCAGCAGAGATGACCGAAAGGGCGATATGTGTTGAACCCTAAATATATATTCACTGAAAAAAAACAAAGGTTACATGGATGTTGTAGTTAGGTGAAAATGTCATGTAAAGCATGCCATTTGAAACTAACAAAACCACTGGAATTCACCAGTTATAGTTATCTCAAGTAACTATAACTCGTACCATAACTATAGCTCACGCCTCGCCATGCACAGTATTATCAACAGTGATGGCATTTCAGATGTGATTAGGGATGTTATAAGTGCACCTTCCATAACCTCTATGAGAAAATTATGAGAAAACTGTTTTCTCTCAAACATGCTTCATTAATTCCCAGCAGAAGTTCAGCATTTTTCACAGGGTAAAATCACCTTAGACCACAGAACAAATCCTAAAATTTGTATGATACCAGCAAATGATTTATATTGTAACTAAAATCTGTTATCACCCTTTTATACGTGCTCCTTTTGTGACCACAGAATGCAGTGCATTGGAATGTGTTTGAAGGATTGAGAAAGGCGACTTCCTTGCCGAAAAGCGTCTGCATTAATAAACGCATGAAAGACCCTGTGAGTGCCTAGCAGTGACTGTTAGAGCTGGGATTTATTGGCGTGAGCTCCACCATCACGCATGTGAAGGCACCCGCTGTGAGTTCGGCAGCAGCTGGTGGGACTTGATAGATATATATATATATCCACAGAAAGGATCTAGAATGAACAGAATCCAGGCGAGCCCACTCGGTCGGTCAAGGCAGTTTATTTAGGACAGACAAGGACGACGCGTTTCGACCACGTCCGTGGTCTTGGTCACATATATATACATACATCCACAATTCTCGACACATATACCTCCTTGATGAGAAGCACGAGTGCAGACCACAGATAAGTGCGTAAGTTGTTTTTTAATGAGTTTCGTCCGCCATAACGTGTTTCAGCCATTACAGGCCTTGATCACATGACAATATATATATATTTTAATATTTTTTTAAACTGAAAAGCACAAAGTTAATGGGACATTATATTTATGAATTATAATGATATCTTACTTTACATTACAAAAGTAAAACCTTAGAAATTTACTGAATAACCCTTAGGTTAAAAGTACATTATATTTAGGTGAAAATGTCAGTAAAAACATGCCATTTTAAATTAAAAAAAACACTGCAATTCACCAGTTATAGTTATCTCAAGCAATTATAACTTGAGCTGACTGGAATAACCAGGATTCAAATGTGTGAGTGGGAGGTCAAACACAGATCCCTCAAGGGAATACATTAGTTTACAAATCCACCAGACTAATATAATCTGTTTGGTACCTTTAACATAACTATCATCGCACACATCACTCTGGAGACTTGAATATGACTATGATCACACACTTTCAGGGTGTCCCTCCGCAGACAAAGCTGCCGGCTGTGCTGCACATGTTGGCCTCTGGTACCTTCCAACCCACAACTGCCAGAGTCGGAGGAGTCTCACAGCCATCCCCATCCAAGTCCATCACACCTGTCCTGGATGCCATCATCAGCCTGGTACCCCAGCACCTCCACTTCACCCACACTGTGCAGGAGAAGCTGGAGACCAAGCAAGGCCCCTACGCCATAGCTGGATTCCCTCACGTGTCGGGGTCAATCGACTGCACACATGTACCCCTCGAGCCCCCTGCCGACACTGCACACACTACCGCAACAGAAAGCACACGCATTCCATGAATGTGCAGGCAATAGTGGACCACCCGGGACTCCTCAACAATGTCGTGGCCAACTCCCCAGTCAGAGTGCATGATTCCTACATCGCCCGACAGTCCATCATCAACCAGCACTCCCAGGATGGCACCTATGGAAATGCAGTGCTCGTTGGAAAGTACCAAATGAACTCACCACACACCTCCACCCCACAGTCATGCAACTCACGACACTGGCAATGGGCACGCAGCAGAACTACATGCAACATGCCACACAACATGCCAACCGACCATACACGACGACACGACTCCAGTGGGAACCTGGGCTTGCCATGCACACAACCCAGCCACGGCATGGCACCAGAGCCACACAATAGCAGAATGTGAGGAGAGGCTTGGAGCAGGCATGTGCGAGAGCGGCAAGTGACTAATGAATGAGAACCTACCCAATGCCAGGTGTGGCGTGGAGGTGCCGGACAGACTCCAATGTGCAAACCACGGAAATGGCTATGTGGACATTAACCGCTGGTGCATGGAGTGTAGTGGCCAGTGGACGCTACCATGTTCCCACAGGCTGTGGGGCAGAAAGCGGAAATGTCGCACGTTACGTCCCCCCCTGTATGCGCAGGTGGAGTGGGTTGACCCTGTGTACGCCAGGCCTCCTTAGGGGTGTGAATAAAAACCCAGTCGCACTGGGCGTGGTTCTCTTTCGGAATGGCCAACGTGTCTGCCAGGGCAGCACCTCTCAGCCCGCCACGAGGCCGGCGGCGGGGCCTGCATCCCTGTGCGCCTGCTGCACCCCGGGCCGCTGGTCCCCAGACCCGCCATGCCTGCCCCAGCGCACCAAGGAGGCTCCGCTCACCTGCCGACACCGGCGTGTGTCAAAGAGGGCCCACCACGTGCCGGTGCAAGCTCCAAGCCCCAGTCCCGCGACCTTTGCAGCCTCCGCAGACCATCGCTGGCCTCCACAACGCTGGCCCACAGTACTCCTTTCTCATTGACATACTCCACTGGTGTACTCTTCGGCCCAGTTGTTGACACATGTTGTACTGAGTCGTGAGTTAAGAATGGCAGTGACCCCAAGTCCGTGGCAGCGTCCACATCATTAAACTCCCTCCGATCAGTGAAGGCAAAGTCTGCATCGCAAGCCGGCGACACGTGGTGCCACTAACCCTGTTCAACGCAAGCCGGCGACACGTGGTGCCACTAACCCTGTTCAACGCAAGCCGGTGACATGTGGTGCCACTAACCCTGTTCAATGCAAGCCGGCGACACGTGGTGCCACTAACACTGTTCAACGCAAGCCGGCGACACGTGGATGAGGGCTCAGGCCTACACTGCGGCCCAGTAGGTCCCACATGTGGAACTGTGTCCTGAGTCTTGAATGGCAGTGACCCCAAAACTGTGGCAGCGTCCACATCCCTATACTCCCTCCGATCAGTGAAGCAAAAGTCTGCATCGCAAGCCTGCGACACGTGGTGCCACTAACCCTGTTCAACGCAAGCCGGCGACACGTGGATGAGGGCTCAGGCCTACACTGCGGCCCAGTAGGTCCCACATGTGGAACTGTGTCCTGAGTCTTGAATGGCAGTGACCCCAAGTCCGTGGCAGCGTCCACATCACTGAACTCCCTCCGAGCAGTGAGGCCAAAGTCTGCATCGCAAGCACACGACACGCGTCTGTGGGCTCGTGCTGACCGCTGCCCCAGTCCTACACCGCGGTCCAGTAGGTCCCACATCCAGCACTTAGTCGTGATTCATGAATGGCAGAGTCCATACCAGAGAACGCACGGAGAGGAGTAAGAGGAAGATGCGGCTCAGTCCGGATGAAAGCCGGATCCTCGTCACGGAGGTGACGGAACACTAGCAACAACTGACCTGGTGCCACCAACCCTGTTCACCGCAAGTCCGCGTCCCGTGGTGCCACTGAACCTGAACTACGCAGGCCGGTGGGACCCTCCAACGTAAGCCGGCGTCACTCGGTGAATGGCCCCTGCTGACCGCTGCCTCAGGCCTACACTGTGGTCCAGTAGGTCCCACATGTGGAACTGTGTCTTGGGTAAGATATGGAGGAGTCCACACCATTGGACACGCCTCATCGCAGGCGGCCTCCCCAATCAGCACTGGTGCCACTAACTCTGTGCGCAATGAGTCATGGGCACTTTCTGGTTGGACTTTGGTGGCGTCTGAGTCCGTGGCCTGGGGGTTGTCTGCATCATCATCTTGCTGGGCCGGACTTGGTGTTCGACATGTGTCTGTTCCATTCATCTCCACCATAGTGACTGTTTCTGCGTGGTTCTGCCCTCTGCATCATGCCCTGGGGGTACACCTTCCACTGTCCACCGAGACACTCCGCGACAACCCCCTTTGTCATCTACGAGAACCTGCTCTGCTCTCGTGACCCTGCCCCAGTGCACCGCAAGTCAGCGGCCCGTGGCGGTAGGCCCGTGCAGGAGGCTCTGCGTCCGGGGCCACTAACTCTGTGCAGCTCAAGTCATGGGGCCTTTATGGTTGAATGGTTGTGTCCTTAACGATGTACACTGTTGTCGTTTACTGACTGCACCAGACACTCCATGACGGCTGGTGTACACACACCCCACACACATCCAACACAGGTGTCACTCGACATGTGAGCCTGCTAATAAAAGTGGCCAGGCGCACGTGCCCGAAGCCATTCACACCATCTATGCAAGTGTGTCCGTGTGGTCATTATGTCAGCTTGATGGGCCCGCGCCCTGCAACATCACAGTGTGCTGTCTTCAGTGGACGATACCATGTCACCTCAGCAGTGGCTGAGACCTTGGACATGTAGCTTCGCCTGCCCCCCCCCCCCCTGCATGCACAAGCGGCGTGTGCTGGTCCGGCGTACGTCAGGTCAGCGCAGGGGTGTGCTGATTCGGCAGGGGGTTCAGGGCGTGGCTCTGGTCTGGCCTTGAGCAGGAAGTGCGGTAAGCGTGTCTCTGTGTTGGAGTGTTGTCGCCACCGGGGCCACAGTATTCGATATTGCAATGTAGCATGCACCCGGAGGGCGGGCCCGCACGTACGGGGAAATGTAGGAGCGCAAGACCGCTCAGGGTCTTGGCTCATGCATGCCAAGTGTTATGTGTATCAGTCTTGCGGCTGCATAAGTCAGATGCCTAGCCTCAATCGCAGCGCGATCACAGCCAGCCATGGACTGGACACCTGTGTCCGCCCTGTCCAGACCATTGGCCTACACTCACGTGGCCGCACAGCCTCAATGGCCAGCTTCACGGTGTTGTTGGCATGCCGCTGGACATGCGCAGACAGGCATGACAATGGGGTGCCGTAGGGCTGCACGTGATACAACCGCGCAGCGCACAAAGTGTGGGGGCTCGTGGGAGGGAGGAGCAGCTGTGAGGCAACGTGACACCCAGTGTGGCCGCTCATGTGCCATGTGCTCAGCATATCATCCATGATTCCCAGGGTTGCAGACATCCCACCCCACCCACGACAGGCCTCTGTACATCTCCTGTATGCAAGCAGATGGTGAAGTTACTGTAGGGATGTAAGGTCCTTTGTCTGAACTATCAGGCGGTAGCACATCTGCAGCTCCGAGCTGGGACTTGCATGTGCCCAGCACACCCTGACAGATACGATAGCATTTGCTGGCAAATCCCACACTACGCACTGCCCGACGTGAGACCAACTTGTACACATCCCACACGCAGAAGTCCTTGGTCGTAGTTAGCGTGCGTGAAATGGCCTTCATACGTACTCCCACCCCAGGCCTGCACCCGTTGCACACAGACACTGCTCATTGCTCTGAGCTGAGGCATTTCATCCACAGGACTGGCCCGGGTCAGCACAGTGCCGCTTCAAGCAGAGCCACTGAGGCAATGGCAGACCATCCCAGACACATGCACAACTCCAGTCACGTGGACCTGTACCGTGCACGTCTGCTGCATGTACTGGGGGCACTGCCATTGGCAGTGCTGCGGATCAGTTACCGGCTAAGCTTCCGCCTTGCCAACGTCACCTGCGTTCAGCCTGTGTTGCATTGTCGCTCGTGCATATTCGAGTGGACCATGGATGTCTGCCTCTCCAACGTAACGGTAGCTGACCTGGATTTCGACATGTGTGTGCGCCCCCTGTTGGCCCACGACCAGGAGTGTCACCGTGAGGCCCGTCTATGGCATGCCTGGATGATTGGCATGCATGCTGGCAACTGGACCTGGGAGATTGCACGAGTCGTCGTGTGCAGTGGCCACATTGAGCCGCTCCCCTATTGGGCTTTAGTGCCAATTGGGGCCAGGGGTTGGACTCAGCACATCTGTCCGGGACAGCTGATGGGTTACGTCGCCGACATGTTAGATGTGGTGGACAACGAGCTCTCATTCGAAATGTTGGCCTACGCTGCTGCACTCGCGTTCATGGACGAATGATAACGTACCTACAGCCACAACTGAATGTGAGCCATTGCACGTGTCCCGACACCTGGTTGCATGTTGGGGATCTGGTCACATGTCCCAAGCACAGTGGACATGGCTGCATTGGCCTGGACTCCGGATCCATGCGCGGATAACCAACGCGGGTTGGCACTGACTTGTGTGGGTGATGGACTCCCCGGGGTGGACATGGGCACTTTCCAACGTTCCTCATTCAGACATGCTGCTGCATTGGTCTGCATGTCGTGGCACTTCTCTTGGCCGTACTGACACGCAATTGTTGATAAAGTTTCTGCACCTTCACTTGTCTCCAACTGTGCTGAGTGTTGATTTGTATGCCAATGTGTGTGTCACGGCCTATCTGGGTCCCTGCCATACATGCATTGCTACCCCATCAGGGCTGTGGGTTTGTACTTGTGCATTCTCATGTCCCTGTTTCGTGCTTTGCCAGATGCGTATGGCCATTTACCAGCCACAAGCGGGTGCACTTGTGTCCTGTGTTCGGTTGTGCAAATGTTGCTGTTTGTGCCACATTGTGTTTGATGTTGGGGTGCTCTGCTTCCTATGTGTGTGTGCTGCATTGTGTGTGAGATGTCCCTTCAGCTCTGATTTGGCTCACCCTTCTCCCTTTCAGGCAGTGTGGTTTTCACTTCTGTGCTTGTTCAGTGGTGTGATATTGCCGAGTTGTGTGACTTGTGCTCTTGGTTGGTGTTGTTACTCTTGGGCATGGTTTGTCTGCTGTTGTGCTGTACTTAATTGTGCATGTGTGCCAGTGTGCCCATCTTCCCCCGTCCCCCCAGTCCCTGGTCGTTCCTCTCCCTGTTGCTGTTGTGTCTGTTGATGTTAGCAGTTTCCGGTCCCCGACTCCTGCCACCATCTCCAGACTGATGTGGTGGACACCATTTCCTCCATGTCATCCAGCTCCTGGTGTGGCGCTGGACTCCCACCTCCGGTGTGCATTGCTGCCTTCTGGTTGTTGGCGTGTTTCTGCTTGTTTGTGCGTTTCGCATCATTCCAGCTGTTCTGGTTTTCTTCCATTGTCCTCCTCCGCTCTCCGGCTGCATTCACCTTGTCCACGATGGACTGCCATGTACAATGTTTTGTTGCCAATGGGGCTTGTGGGGTTGTGTACTGGCTCCGGCTGCCTCCATTGTGCTTCGCTATTGTTTTCTGTTTGGTTTGTCTTCCTTTTTCCTGCTTTTGTTGTGCTTATTCCCGCCTGCTGTGTGTTTGTCGCGGGCCTGGCGCTGCTTATCGCTGCTTTCCTCATCGCGAATGGGCTCATCGCACGTTTTTTGGTGTTTGGGTTTGTGTTTTTATCTCCGTCGAGGTGGTTGTATCGCGGACATTGGCCGCGTTTTCGGGGGACTATCGCATGGTACCGCCGTGTTGTGAATTCCACGTTAACACAGGGTTGTTTTCCCGCGATGAACTGCGATGTGTAAAGTTGTGTTAACATTTTTTGGAGATGTTTAGCGCACGTTCTTGTGAATATCCCCCTTAATCTCCCCGTGCCTTAGTTAAAAAACACAGCCAAGCGATGTAACAGCCTTGGGTCAAGTTCCCGCTAGATAAAAATAAATAAAACAAGCATTGGCATAGCCAATAGGTCTCGCTTTTGGGACCTTATAAGTATTCAGTTATGCAGCACAATATCCTTGGTGCAACAACAACTGTTGCATGGCTAAACACTTATAAGGTCCCAAAGGCGAGACCTATTGGCTATGCCAATGCTTGTTTCTTTTGTTCAACAATTAAATAAGAATCTACACTTAATTTACAGTAATATTTAACATAAAAATCTGTCACATTCTCTACCACCCCGTTCAAACCTCTAGCCTAAAATAGCTGATCAGACATCTTGCTGCCCATTGTATCACACATCTCAGCTCACTCAGACCCATCAACCAACCTACTTTTACCACCCAGTACTCTACCATGTCACATCGTTCCCCTCCTATCATCGTGCCCTGTTGCACATCACCCAGTCAACTCTAAATCTTTAACTTGACTAGTCACTCAGCCCACCCTTTCGTTTGTCGCACCTAGAAGGTGTACATTGTGGTTATCTTTTTCTTGGCTGGAGTTGAAATATGAATGTTGTGTGTGCTTTCAGTGAGAGGAATAGCCAAAAGCTGCAGAATTTCTGTGATAATGTCATGGGGAGTTGAGGCTACAATTGACCAAACCCTGGGACAGTTGGTTTAAGAAAGTCAAATGTAGTTGAATACTGAAAGGATCTTTGCATCAGGCATCATGAAGATCCATTGGTGGTGGTCCCTTTCGAAACCTACTGAGGACCTCTGTCATGTTAAATTATGATAGTGCTGCAAAGTCTCCCAAAGCCTTTTCTGAATTTAGAACCAAAACCTTGTCCAAGTGAGCGGTCAATCCAGTGGTCAATAGGATTACACTAGGATCACATATAGAGTGCCATTCATAGACTGTATTTTCTTAGGACTTTGACACTAGGTAGGAATGAGTAAATGCATGGAGGAAGCAGTGTTAGCTACGTGTCCCTTTGAGAAACCAAAGTCCTTAGTACTCAAGTTTTAGGATTGATAGGAGGCATTCAGTTAACAAGTGTGACACAGGAATGGGGATGTTAAAGTAAAGAGTACAGGTCACACAAATTAAAAAGTTCAGATTTTAATGAAGGTTTGATATTTATTTGGTTTCCTCGTGATTGTGGCTATTGAATAATGTTGGATCCTTATGTCACGTCTTGCTCCTGTACCCTGGGGAGTACCCGCTAGTCCTTCCACATTTCCATAGTGTTAGTTGTTTGAGACACCATCAGGTTGGAGATCGTCAGGTAACAACATCAGGGCTGGGCATTTCAGCACCAAGATGCAGGGCATTGCCAAATGTATCAGCTGCCCAGCCAGATGGTGTGGCAAATGGACGAGCTCAGTCCTCCTGTGGTGTCTCTGTTCTGTTCACACCAGTACCTGCCGACAGCAAGATCATGTGCACACATGCCTCCATTTCTTAGGCTCTAAGTCAGAACGTAGGCCACACCTCCTTTAGTAAATACACTCCCAGTGGTGACAGCGTTATTTTGGCAATTCAGTGTTAATATGTCTCTTCTTTTTATTTTGAATCTAGTGGCCTACATCTAAGCATATCAGAGAGGTTGTGGTGTGAGAATCTCGCAGGTAAGAGGCCACCAAAGGTAAGGCCTCCCCTAAAGAAAAATATTGTTTGCAATCGCTTGCATAACAGAAACTAAAAATGGGGATTTCAGTAGATTATTTTATGGATAAATTATTATAGTGAGCCACGGATGCTTTAAAAATGTTGCACGCTAGGTGTGGTTTAAAAATTTGGAGTGGGCAGTATTGACATTTTAGGAGAAAAAATTACACTAGAAGCGAAAATTAGTAAATGGCTGCAAACTGAAATGAAGGCAGCACTATTTATTAACAGCAATGTGTCTGCATCCCCCAAGCTAAGAGTTGTAGAGCAGGATTTCTTCTAATGAAAAAAAACAGGCTTTATTCGAAAGAGGCCCAGCTCACGACAAACTCCGGCCCGAGTTTGGATGCAGATAACGCTAGGCATGGAAAATAGGATGCGTGGCTGGCTGTGCTAACAGGTGTCACCTGAAAGCCAATGCGTCCACTAGGCAGACAGCCGTCAGGTAAACGCGGCTGGCGGTATTGAAAGCAGAAGGCGTGGCTTTCCTTCAGAATAGGGAATTATTTGCAAGGTGAAGGGTTGGGCTGGGGGACTGGGTCTAATAGAGCAGAAACAGGAAGCGCTTCTCTGTCACCTGGTGGACATGCAGTAGAACAGAAGCAATGACTCAGTGACATCAGGGAACAAAGTCGACCCTGAAACTGAGGAAGGAACGTCAGGTGATACTCGGGCAGAAAGAGACGGAGGTAAAAAAACACAAAGCGTTACATGAGGGACGTGGAAGTCACCTACTCAGCCACAAATTATTTATTTGCTAACCTACAAAATGCCTCTGGGGATAAGGGGGAAGAAGAAAGCCAAGTCAAAGGAGAGGTCGAAGCTTGTGGACAGCGATGAGGTCGGCGGCCGAGCGGGTGCACCCGGGACGAGTGCCGCCAAACAAGTTTCCAACGGAGCTGCTGGCCTGCCGCCTCCCCCGCCAAGCTGGTCTTCCACACGCAGCTGGCGCACGGGAGCCCTACGGGCCGGATCGAGGGCTTCACCAGCGTCAAAGAATTATATTTAAAAATCGCCGAAGCTTTTCAGATATCTCCAGCAGAGGTAAGGGCACACGTGCATTGTGCCACTGAAATGACCGTGGCACAGCGAGGGGCGGGCAAACTGGCACTCGGTTTGACAGGAGACTTTGGTAAATGGGTTTGCAGCGCTGATAGCTAACTGAGCGGCGTAGGTCGTTTTAAGTCTGCGGTACTGTATTACCACAGTCTTGCATCTTTAAAGACAAACACGAACAAACGCCAGGTTTCCTGCTTTCGTTGGTGTTCCTTTGAGAGGCAAACTCTTTCTTGGTGTTTGGCGGTGCTCATTGGAGCAAGGCTCCATTTCAACATTATTAACAAGCAAACAAGTGAAGCGCTGGACAGCAGAGACGTCGGCAGCGGGAGCGAGCGAGCGAGCGCGGCAGCCTGGGCTTTCGAAAGCTGACCAGACGCTCGTGCGTCATGGCCTTTTCCCCGCACGGCCGGCATGTGTTTCCAATTATCGCACCCGCGTCTGGGCACGATAATGGGAAACAGATGTCGGCCCTGCGCGCGTAACCGCCCGAAAAAGGCCACGACGCACGAGCGTGTGGTCAGCTTTTGAAACCCCCTAACATAAAGTCTTCGCCTAGCAGCGCTTGCGCGCTACTCGAGGCTCGACCTAAAAATGCCAATAGCTGAGGCACCGTTGCGATTTAATAAGTACTGAGCACCTTGTACAAGTGCATTTATTGAACAGAAAGAACAGCACAGTCACTTCACATGCACAAGAACACGGAAAGTTTAACACCAATGCTTGTTTCGTTTTATTTAAAAGCACCAATGCTTTATTCTTTTTAAATTAATTTTTCAGCTTCTAGCCATATTTTTTCCTTGAACATTTCGATATCATTACCATCTTCTTTTTTGGGTCTTTTTGAGGTGGGATGCGTTTTTTAAATTAATCAACCTCCTACTTGCAAAAAGCCTCTGCTATTTCAAACAAGCATTGGCATAGCCAATAGGTCTCGACTTTGGAACCTTATAAGTGTTTAGCCAAAGCTATTGGCTTTGTCCATGTCTTCAAGCTATGTTGTAGAGCAGCATGGCTGCTTTGCAGCATGTTGAAAGGTTATAATAAATAAAGTTTTATAAGCATTTTTTTTACCTTATATATAACCAAAAAACATTATGTACAACTGAACGACCCTATTAAAAAAATAATTAACATAAAAAATGCCTTTTAGTTTTTTTGTCTTTGCAATGCTGGAACCTTTTTCCTGCCTGTTCTAATGCTTGTTTGTTACCACTTTTTGTTGTTGTGGGGTCATAAACACAAAATAACTTAATGAGGATAGAGAACGCTGCTTCACCAGTGAACTGCATGAAGCCCTGCACCCTGAGAGCCGGAGCACAATACTGAGCAGGCACTCTAAGGGAGTCAGTCGAGCCCAGTCAGTAAGATTTATCTCAGGGGTAAACAAAGACCAAGGCACATTTTTAATTTGTGCACCCGCCACGGTGTGGGGCTTGCGTTTCACTCTCGCACAGCTTCATGCCTTAGAGCTGCGAGGTGGTGGTTGTCACGCATGACTCTTTGAGCCAGTGCTTTTAAGATACAAATAGCATTGTGTTTTGATTAATAATAATTGTAGACCTATTGGAAGTAATGCAACATTTCCTGTATTTAATGTGCAGTTGTCTGAAAACGGCATAGCAAAGGTGTTGTTAAACATGACATGGAACCATGTAGGGACCTATCTCTTGGGGATGGGGGCTTGCCACTGATGGCCCCAGATCAGGGTACCCCGCCTATCATGCACATGAGGGCACCACTGAAAGCAGAGCACCATAACAAGGAATTGTACCAGGGCACCGCCGCACACAGTAACACGCAGGAAACACTATAACACTACCAGACCCTGTGTACAAATGGGCACTGCCAAAACCAGTGCCACACCAGGGTTCTGCCAAAAGCAGAGTGGCACAAATACAGAATAGTACTAGGCACTGACAGACACAGCAGCACCCATACAAACCTATCGTAACACTATAGCACCACAACACCACCAGAGCCTGTGGATTGCCAGGCCCAGCGCAATAACTGGACACCACCAGAAACAGTGAAGCAGAAGCACAGTAGCACCAGTTCACATACAGATCGAGCAGCAGGCTAATTCTGCAGTAGCTGCAGGGCACTGACAGACCCAAAGCACCAGCAAGGCATGGCCTGAGCATGGTCAGACTCAGAGCAGCATCAGGCCATAACCAAAATAAGGCAGTGCTTGGCTTTAACCCAGACAGTACGATGACACTGACAGACTTGGCAGAAAGGTAATCCAGTAACAGCACCAAGGCCAAGCGTGATCCTAAACTCCACTCCATCATGGCCAGAGCTTCTCCAATCCATGGCAGAGCTCCACTGGGCACGGCCAGGTACAGGGTGCAACAGGCTTGCTGCCATACTACCGCGTGATCCAGAACTGCCCCAGTGTAAAGCCAGAACAGCTATAGGGCCCCTCGAAAAAGAAAAGTAGAAAGGCACAAGCCAGTAGTGCCAAGGTAAGGCAGACCCAATATTTGTGAGAACCTCTCATGATAGCAGTGAAAGCTTGACCCAGCACAGCACCAGGGCACAACCAGAGAAGCCAGATGTATCAACAAACAGATCGAAGGAAGGGCAAATTCCACAGGCAGCAGAGAGTGGGTAAAACACCACCAGCTAGGTGCCACGTGACCATTGGCAGTCCTAAGCTGTGTGTGCGGCTGGGGAGGGCTGCCTGCCATTCATTCTCAAGAGTGAGCTTGTGTAAGGGGGTTGGGGTCGGTTACTACTGCTCTCCTAATGGAAACCTGTTTACACTGTAGACTGCAGAACATAGCCCAACAAGTCAGTTTCCAGCAAAGGGGAAAATATTTCAAATGCCTAGTACAGTTTTTGAGGTATAGGTCGAGTTAAATTATATGTAAATATTTTCTTGCACGGTAAATGATTAAGGTACGCCATTATGCACGTCAATAAAAGAAATCAAGGAAATTGTTTTATTGTGCTCATTGAACAATGACCAGAAAAATCTCACCAAAATCTCATACACAGCAGTGGTCTCCTCAATAAAACTAGCATATCTCACATTGCAAGTAGGACATTGCAATGTTGGAGACACTTTATATTTCAGAAATCTGATAAATTCCAGCAGAGTAGATTTCTGGTGCCAAGGTGATGTAAAGAAAAATGCTAAATATTCCAGTCGAGAACTGAGGTATGAGGCACTAGTAAAATGGCGCCTTTTGCTCTGGCTCCTGCAGGCGAAGACAAAATATACAAATATATAGATTGCGTCTATAAGTGCAGTAGTCGGTGTGTGGATTTTATATGTTATGATCCAACTCAATGACACTGATTTTATTAAGCACAGTAAGTTGTAAGACGGAGTTGATCCTAAAGGGGTGTTTAAACCTGTCACCTGATGTGGCATTTCAATCTATAGCAGGGGAGGATGCCATGCATCCTGCGGCGTAGCGTCCATTGGTGAAGAAGGTGCAGTGGCACCGGGCCCGGAGGCCTAACAAGCTGACTGAACCAAGTATTATTGTTGTGTTTTATCATTCACACAGCAGTTAGTGAGCCCATTTCCTTCCTTGCACTAGGGCCCATGACACATTGACTACGCAACTGCAGGCTTCGTAACATTTAAAAAGAGATATGGTATTTTGTATTAAGTATGCACTGGAAACTGGCTCTAAATAATTTTTTCAGTTGCAAGCTGTTAAGAGGAATCATAGCAGCCACAATGAATACCCTAAGGCTTGAGGGAAATGAGGACTTGGGGTATTACACTACCAACAGTGCACATACAATCTGCTCTGGAAGGAGACAGTTATATCAGGTTGGCTCTCATTCAATTCCAGCCTCTCTACTGAGACTGACAGGTGTTCCAATGTGAGGTGGTTCTATGTATGGGTGCTCGGAAGGGAATGTCTCCTGCATGGTACAGAAGCGATTTACCCTGCCCTGAGTACCCAATTGAATGTGAAACTGGAATTCTGACTTTTTTCTGGCCCTGGCATAAACACAGAGGACTAGAACCTGCCCTCTGACCAGGAGAGGTACACCAAGCATGGCCTCATTGAAAACAGCGCACTACTGTCCCTGTCATGGATGCATCACATAAAGCAGTGGTTGGAGCATAGCATATTTTATTATCATAGTGAACTAGACCTGTTTCTTTGTTTCAGAGACAGCGTGGTTTACTGACCTCCATCATGTAAAGTTTGATTGTAAAGCCCAGTACCTGATACTGGTATCCACTGTATGTGTGGTGTTCAGTAAACATGTGAAACTAAGATGGTAGTAGGATTTTGTATGTGTAGGCGCCTGAATACTGAAATCGATGAGATTCATTTTGCACCTCCCTGGTTGTAGCATGGGAGTATAGTGGGAGTACCTCGGGAGTAACACATGACTGGAAAAAAGGGGAATGACTGCCAGCAAAGGAGTTGCCTGTGGCCTTTGGCCATGCCCGACTGGTGTTGGCAACCTGTGGCTGTTTGGACTGCCAATCCAAGCTTGTGCAAAGCTGAAAGCCATGCACAGCGCAAGTTGGCCACCCTCTGGGGTTAGGAATGGTAAAAGATCTTACTGTATTTTTTTTAACTTAGGAATTTACAGAAAAATACAAAAGTTAAATTGATGCTACAGTTAGGTGTGGTAATAAGATTTTTACTTTACTTTAAAATAAAAAAAACTGAAATTTACTGAAAAAACAAAGGCGAAAGTGACTGTAAGAAAATGCCTCCTTTTGCTTGATTACCCAAATTTTTTTGGCCTGATGCTGCTAGTTGTTTCTTGACTCTGTGCACTAGGACTCTTCTAACCAGGCTGTTGTACATGTGCTCTGGCTGCTAAAGCATTACAAATTGGCTAAATCCCTGATTGGCACGTGTAAATTACTTTCTGGTCCCTAGAATATACTACCCCTAGTACCCATGGATTGTAGGTTTAAACAACAATAGTTTACTGCAGCACCTATTGTGCCACCATTAAAGTGACAAGGTAAAATATGTCTCCAGGCCTGTCACTTCAGCTTGGTGGTGCAGTTTTAAAACTGCCATTTCGACTAGTCAAAATAAACTTTTTGACAGACCCAACCGTTCCTTTTAATGCTCATAAGTGAACCATAAGGGAGAGTTTATATGCCCCTGGGGAAGGCTGCATGGTATTTAAAATTAGGATATGCATGTTTACTGGTTTTTAATTTCGCATTTAATAAGTACTTCCTTCAGTTTGGGAATAGCTAGAAAAATGGTTCAAGGACTCATTTTAACAGTAATTTAAAATCCATTTTAAGGGTAAAGTTGTATTTTCTATTACTATTAAGGAACCAACAAGTTTAGAAAGTTTTCTGTTTTCTGGCCAATACCAAAAGGCTTCCTACCAGTGTCCAGTTGTCACCTGACCTCTGATGGCTCCCAAAGAGTTAGATGTGGATTGCTCCCAGAAGTGGACAAATGGCTTTGGGTGTGGGAAGGTATATTTCTTTCTTGAGCATGAAAACTTGGAGGCTATGCCCAACCCCTTCAAAGGATCCCAACCCTGTCACTGGCAAATGTAGCTACCACCCGGGCCTGTCTCCTTCCTTTGTCCCCCTAGTTAGTTAGGCATCAATCCCAGTGGTAGAGGAGCTACCCCCAGTGCTTGTTTTGAATGACCACAGAGGAGGGGTTGCTAATTTCCCTGGCTACACCTCTAGGGTGAACATAGCAGCACTGCATAGGGGAAGAAAGTTTCTGCCATGTTGGATTAAGGGAGAGAGGGGCACTGTGGGATGTTTTGCAGTAGGGCCCACAGAAAGTGCTGCAAAAGTGGGTTGGGTTAACCCTTTGAACGTTTTCCCTGTTGGTTAGGGAGCGGCCAGCTGTCACCTAAACCCACAGGCTGGTGGCAGGCATAAATGTGGCACCCCTAGGCACCCTTTCCAAAACGCTACTGGGCCTGTGGAAGATAGACGAAAGACTGCATCTGCTCTTGAGACCCGTAAGGAGAACCCTAAGGGCTGGACCTGCTCCCACTTGTTGTACCAAGTGCAATCCAAGGGTAATTTGGCTGACCTCCTGTTAAGCTGCATGGACACAAAAGCAACAAGAAGCACTCTTCCCTGCAAGGTCTGACTCACCAGTTTCAACTGGACTTCCGCTCGACCCTGCTGGTGGCTTCCCCTGGAGTGAGTCGTAACCCCCAAGTGCTGTTCCTGTAGCCCCAGAACCCATGACTGGTATCAGAGTGTACATCTCCTGCCTAATATCACACAACAAGAAGCTACCCTGTCTCAGTGTCTGATTCTTAGTGAAAGATGAGGCACATTATGCCAATGGGTTAGGTGGTGTTGGACATTTAAAAAAAATGTATGGACTGGCCTCACACACCACCAGGTGTCATGCTTCATCATCGGCTGTCCTCGCCCTTTAAAAACCACGTTTGATAAAGGGCGGGCCTGCACCTGGAGACAGGGAGGCACTTCTATAACTAAGTGGGGGCCCGTGCAGAAAAAGTGAATGAGTGATGTTAAAAATCGATGCACGATACTGCGTGAAATCTTTAATGGTGCAGAGCGTGCTAGATATTAAAAATTAGTGGTGGAGACTAGGGGGTCTAGTACCCCATCTTCATCTGTGTTGCCAACATGTTTCTGCCACTACGGCTGGTGGCTGGTGGCTTCCCCTGGAGTGAGTCGTGACCCCCAAGTGCTGTTTCTGCAGCCCTGGAACCCATGACTGGTATCAGAGTGTACTTCTCCTGCCTAACCCTGAAAGTGGAAACTTAGAAGCTTTTTGGTAACTTTTCTTCAAGAGAACCACCGTCAGACCGGGACATACCTGCCAGCTAATAAACCAAAGGTGCATCACCGATGGGATTGAACTTCCCACAGGTACAGCTATGTTTCTGACATCTAAAGTCATCGGACCCTTCGCTGGCACCGGCCTGCAGCCTTGCTCTGCTAATGGAATCCCGAGCTTCAGTGAAATGTCAAAGACTAACTGCCTATGATGTTACCAGAACAAATGCTGGCTGACACCCAATTAACGTCAAGGCCATTTTTAGTGAGAATCATAATTTTCCACTCTGAGCCTTCCTGCCTTCATTGACGACCACATCTGGACCCCATCCTCCTGCAATACATCACTGTCGAGCTCTGCTCTAGCTTCAGCCTGGTATCTTTGATGCCGAGGAACTAGTAGGCGACCTGTCGATGACTGACTAGAACTATTTTTAAGAAACAAAGGTAACTTTTTGATTTGGAAGTACACAGTCTATATGTCAGACTGGTAATTGACTGTGGTTGGCTTTAACTTTTGACTTTTCCCCAGTCTAGCATTCAGTTTGCGCTTTGAGATTCTTTGCAAATGTTTATTTACAACTTAGTAAATTCCCATCTCTGGTTTCCATTACTGGATTTTAGATGTTTTGTTGTCATTTTGTTCAGTAGAATATTGCCTATTTTTATAAATTGGAGTGGGATTTTTATTGTGTTGTGCTTTCAAAGTGTTTTGGTAATCCTAAATGCCTTACACATTTTATAAAGTTAAGCCTGTTTGCACAGTGCTTGAGCTCAGGTCTAAATTACTGAAACCTTATTTGGACCTAACAGGGAATAGTGCCATTATTATTATCCAACCCAACTAATAATCCACTTCCTCACAGTGAACTTATAGTTAGGTATGGTAATAATATCTAACTTTATGTTGGAAAAAACCCTAGCAACTCACTGAAACAAACAATGGTTAAAGTGAAGTTTTAGTGGTCAACCCCTGATACACATGGATTCACCCCGTGGACAAGTTTTTATGGAGAGTCCATTTCCTCCAGCTACCCTAGAGCAATTATGTGGCTAAGCGCCTTCTATGCACATCCATTGCCATTTGCACAGCTCTTCTCGGACAGCCCATTATCTAGTGAACAAGGCGAGGCTTTGCCAAAATGCATCGGGACAGTGTTGCCTAGAGCTTGTTTAAATATCTAGGGGCTGATTACGATGCAGCCCGTTACGGCTCTAACCGTCCGTCGGAGCCTTCAGGGTCACATCAAAACCGGCCCTGTGGTTTACTTTCTGACTGCCTAATTATGATCTAGGCGGTCGGAAAATAAACTGGCTGGTTATTTTGGCTGGCTTCCAACGGGCTCTAGGAGCCCATCAGCCAGTCGGAGCTCGGCCAGTAATCTCAAGGGCGGGCCTTTCTGCCCTTGAGATTACGATGCATGGTTTCCATGCCGGCCTGTCCAACATGGAAACCATGTCGGAAAACTTGCTTGGGGGCCCCCAGCAGGGCCCCCTTGTGCTTGGGCCTTCGGTCAGGGGCTGAGGGGGCTCTATCCCCCTGTTGATCCCTGCACCCCGTGGCAGGCACCGCACAGGGTGCAGGGATGAACTGCACCTCCCTTTTCTCAATGGGAGCTTGTGTTGCGGTTGATTTACGCCCGTACCACGAGCTCCCATTGAGAAAAGGGAGCATGCGACCGAACAGTATTCGGTCGCATTGTAATGACCCAGTTGGGACCGCCTAGAGCTCGGTCGGTCCCAAGACTGAGACGGTGTCGGGCGGACTGAAGTTCGTCTGGCATTGTAATCAGGCCCCTAGTGTTCAAGCAAGCCGAAGAGTGTACGTATATTCTGTCAGCATTATGGGAGGTGTTTTGGTGGATATTGTCGGGCACTAACACCCGCTCACAAACCTCTGCAGCAGAGATGACCGAAAGGGCGATATGTGTTGAACCCTAAATATATATTCACTGAAAAAAACAAAGGTTACATGGATGTTGTAGTTAGGTGAAAATGTCATGTAAAACATGCCATTTGAAACTAACAAAACCACTGGAATTCACCAGTTATAGTTATCTCAAGTAGCTATAACTCGTACCATAACTATAGCTCACGCCTCGCCATGCACAGTATTATCAACAGTGATGGCATTTCAGATGTGATTAGGGATGTTATAAGTGCACCTTCCATAACCTCTATGAGAAAATTATGAGAAAACTGTTTTCTCTCAAACATGCTTCATTAATTCCCAGCAGAAGTTCAGCATTTTTCACAGGGTAAAATCACCTTAGACCACAGAACAAATCCTAAAATTTGTATGATACCAGCAAATGATTTATATTGTAACTAAAATCTGTTATCACCCTTTTATACGTGCTCCTTTTGTGACCACAGAATGCAGTGCATTGGAATGTGTTTGAAGGATTGAGAAAGGCGACTTCCTTGCCGAAAAGCGTCTGCATTAATAAACGCATGAAAGACCCTGTGAGTGCCTAGCAGTGACTGTTAGAGCTGGGATTTATTGGCGTGAGCTCCACCATCACGCATGTGAAGGCACCCGCTGTGAGTTCGGCAGCAGCTGGTGGGACTTGATAGATATATATATATATTATCTACTGGCGGTCGCCAGTAGATAGGTATAGTTAAAACCTATTATCCATAGGAAATCCGCGACATTCTATTTGAAATAACGTTGGCGCCGGTTGATGAATCTTCGCGAAAGTTTCCAACTTGTTGGGGCGCTCCGGTCCGCTCCTATCCTGAAAGTCTCGGGGTGATACGTCAAGCGGGGGCCGAGAAAAAAGGGGGTCCCAAAACGCGTTTTTCCCATTCATTTTCCCATAGGAACCTTTAGTCGCAGCTACAGCCCGAACTGCTGAACGGAATTACACCAAATTTGGCAAAGAGGTAGCCCTTGGTTCAGTGTTGTGCCTTTTGCTTAAATGGTGTAAATCCGTTCAGTAGTTCCTGAGAAAATCAAAAGTAAAGTCACATATATATCTGGGCGGAGCCTAACCACACATGTCATCGTGAGATCTGATTGGCTGTCAGCACTTCATCCTGGAATTGCTGGCAGCCATCTTGGGACCAATATAAATGATAGTACCTCATTGAAATGCATTGTAGTGAATAGAAGATTTTGAGGGTCACCAAAAGGAGAACTATAAAGGGTGATAACAGGCTTTAGTTACATTAGAATTTATTTGTTGATGGTACCATACTAATTTTAGGAATTGTGGTGTATTCTAAGGTGATTTTACCATGTGAAAAACCTTCTGCTGGGATATCATGAATCATGTTTGAGAGAACACTATTTTTTCATGCTTGTCCCATGTAGGTTTGGAAGGTGCTCAGAAGCTAGAATGAGAGCATATTTTCTGTAAATTCACATTATCTTTCTCACTCATGTGAGAATGAAGTCTGACATTCTCAGTAAAACATGTACATCCAACAAGGGCAGAGACTGTCAGTTGATTCCTTTGTGTTCTACTGCAGCTTCCCAGAGTGTTCTAAAGAACAACTAGAGTGCTAACAGCCTTACTTATGACAAAAGTATGGCACACCTGAAGCCATCTTGATTGGAATAAACTGGTAACACTTAAACAATTTAATTTAAAAAGGAACAAAATGATGGGGTTCATTTTGTCATAGAAATTATGGTTAGTGCTGTAGAAAGAAAAATTAGGACATGTTTCAAGTGTGATCTCAAATATCTTCCTGTTATATTTCAACAGGAGCAGCCTGCCAGTTGATGCCTTTGTGTTCTACTGCAGCTTCCCAGAGTGTTCTAAAGAACAACTAGAGTGCTAACAGCCTTACTTATGACAAAAGTATGGCACACCTGAAGCCATCTTGATTGGAATAAACTGGTAACACTTAAAACATTTAATTTAAAAGGAACAAAATGATGGGGTTCATTTTGTCATAGAAATTATGGTTAGTGCTGTAGAAAGAAAAATTAGGACATGTTTCAAGTGTGATCTCAAATATCTTCCTGTTATATTTCAACAGGAGCAGCCTGCCAGTTGATGCCTTTGTGTTCTACTGCAGCTTCCCAGAGTGTTCTAAAGAACAACTAGAGTGCTAACAGCCTTACTTATGACAAAAGTATGGCACACCTGAAGCCATCTTGATTGGAATAAACTGGTAACACTTAAAACATTTAATTTAAAAAGGAACAAAATGATGGGGTTCATTTTGTCATAGAAATTATGGTTAGTGCTGTAGAAAGAAAAATTAGGGCATATTTCAAGTGTGATCTCAAATATCTTCCTGTTATATTTCAACAGGAGCAGCCTGCCAGTTGATGCCTTTGTGTTCTACTGCAGCTTCCCAGAGTGTTCTAAAGAACAACTAGAGTGCTAACAGCCTTACTTATGACAAAAGTATGGCACACCTGAAGCCATCTTGATTGGAATAAACTGGTAACACTTAAAACATTTAATTTAAAAAGGAACAAAATGATGGGGTTCATTTTGTCATAGAAATTATGGTTAGTGCTGTAGAAAGAAAAATTAGGACATATTTCAAGTGTGATCTCAAATATCTTCCTGTTATATTTCAACAGGAGCAGCCTGCCAGTTGATGCCTTTGTGTTCTACTGCAGCTTCCCAGAGTGTTCTAAAGAACAACTAGAGCGCTAACAGCCTTACTTATGACAAAAGTATGGCACACCTGAAGCCATCTTGATTGGAATAAACCGGTAACACTTAAAACATTTAATTTAAAAAGGAACAAAATGAGGGGCTCTTTTTGATAATAGAAATTATGGTTAGTGCTGCAGAAAGAAAAATTAGGGCATGTTTTAAGTGAGATCTCAAATCCTCTTCTATTTCATTAGAAAATTCTGACATGCAGACTGAAACAATCACTTTCAATACCAGCAGCAGACTACCAGTTAACTCCCTGGTGAGCAGTAGCTTTACTCCAGTGATCTAATGAGCAACTAGAGTGCTAACATTCTGAATTTATGGCGGATGTGAGACACATCTGAATGCCTTCTTGATGGAATCAAAGTAAAAAACTGAAAGCATTTCCTACTGAGGAGACTGCAGTAAATGAAGAAATTAGGAAACTTCATAACAAAGAAGTCTTCCAAGATGGCCACCAGTGAAAAAAGAGCCCAAATGTAGCACAAATATTACCCAGATGTAGCCCACATATAGCCCAATGACAAAAGTGTGCAAAACACTTTTTATTTTTAGTTTTGTTGCAGTTTTATGTAGTGCAGACTGGTCAGGTATTGGAGCATTGCATCTTAAAACATGACCCCCTACACTACAAAAACACCACTGCACTACCCTAAAACATGACCCCCTACACTACACAAACACCACTGCACTACCCTAAACCCTAAAACACTACCCCCAGCACGACCCCTACACTACACAAGCACCACTGCACTACCCTAAACCCTAAAACACTACCCCCAGCACGACCCCCTACACTACACAAACACCACTGCACTACCCTAAAACATGACCCCCTACACTACACAAACACCACTGCACTACCCTAAACCCTAAAACACTACCCCCAGCACGACGCCCTACACTACACAAGCACCACTGCACTACCCTAAACCCTAAAACACTACCCCCAGCACGACCCCCTACACTACCCAAACACCACTGCACTACCCTAAAACATGACCCCCTACACTACACAAACACCACTGCACTACCCTAAACCCTAAAACACTACCCCCAGCACGACCCCTACACTACACAAGCACCACTGCACTACCCTAAACCCTAAAACACTACCCCCAGCACGACCCCCTACACTGCCCGAACACCACTGCACTGCCCTAAACCCTGAAACACCAGCCCCTGCATGACCCCCTACACTGCCCAAACACCACTGCACTGCCCTAAACCCTGAAACACTACCCCCAGCAAGACCCCCTACACTGCCCGAATACCACTGCACTGCCCTAAACCCTGAAACATCACCCCCAGCAAGACCCCCTACACTGCCCGAACACCACTGACCTAAACCCTGAAACACCACCCCCAGCACGACCCCCTACACTGCCCGAACACCACTGCACTGCCCTAAACCCTGAAACACTACCCCCAGCATGACCCCCTACACTGCCCGAACACCACTGCTCTGCCAAAAACCCTGAAACACCAGCCCCAGCACGACCCCCTACACTGCCCGAACACCACTGCACTGCCCTAAACCTTGAAACACCAGCCCCTGCACGGCCCCCTACACTGCCCAAACACCACTGCACTACCCTAAACCCTGAAACATCACCCCCAGCACGACCCCCTACACTGCCCGTGCACCAATGCACTGCCCTAAACCCTGAAACACCAGCCCCAGCATGACCCCCTACACTGCCCGAACACCACTGCACTGCCCTAAACCCTGAAACACCAGCCCCAGCACGACCGCCTACACTGCCCGAACACCACTGCACTGCCCTAAACCCTGAAACACCAGCCCCAGCACGACCCCCTACACTGCCCGAACACCACTGCACTGCCCTAAACCGTGAAACACCAGCCTCAGCACGACCCCCTACACTGCCTGAACACCACTGCACCGCCCTGAACCCTGAAACACCAGCCCCAGCACAACACCGTACACTGCCCGAACACCACTGCACTGCCCTAAACCCTGAAACACCATCCCCAGCACGACCCCCTATACTGCTCGAACACTACTGCACTGCCCTAAACCCTGAAACACCAGCCCCAGCACGACCCCCTACACTGCCCGAACACCACTGCACTGCCCTAAACCCTGAAACACCACCCCCTGCACGACCCCTACACTGCCCGAACACCACTGTACTGCCCTAAACCCTGAAACCCCACCCCCAGCATGACCCCCTACACTGCCAGAACACCACTGCACTGCCCTTAACCCTGAAACACCACCCCCAGCACGACCCCCTACACTGCATGAACACCACTGCACCGCCCTAAACCCTGAAACACTACCCCCAGCAAGACCCCCTACACTGCCCGAACACCACTGCACTGCCCTAAACCCTGAAACATCACCCCAGCAAGACCCCCTACACTGCCCGAACACCACTGCCCTAAACCCTGAAACACCACCCCCAGCAAGACCACCTACACTGCCCGAACACCACTGCACTGCCCTAAACCCTGAAACACCACCCCCAGCATGACCCCCTACACTGCCCGAACACCACTGCACTGCCCTTAACCCTGAAACACCACCCCCAGCACGACCCCCTACACTGCCCGAACACCACTGCACTGCCCTAAACCCTGAAACACCACCCCCAGCACGACCCCCTACACTGCCCGCACACCACTGCCCTAAACCCTGAAACACCAGCCCCAGCACAACCCCGTACACTGCCCGCACACCACTGCACTGCCCTAAACCCTGAAACACCAGCCCCAGCACAACCCGTACACTGCCCGAACACCACTGCACTGCCCTAAACCCTGAAACACCAGCCCCAGCACGACCGCCTACACTGCCCGAAAACTACTGCACTGCCCTAAACCCTGAAACACCACCCCCAGCAAGACTACCTACACTGGCCGAACACCACTGCACTGCCCTAAACCCTGAAACACCACCCCTCAGCACGACACCCTACACTGCCCGAACACCACTGCACTGCCCTAAACCCTGAAACACCACCCCAGCATGACCCCCTACACTGCCCGAACACCACTGCACTAAACCCTGAAACACCACCCCCTGCATGACCCCCTACACTGCCGGACACCACTGCACTGCCCTAAACCCTGAAACACCACCCCCAGCACGACCCCCTACACTGCCCTAACACCACTGCACTGCCCTAAACCCTGAAACATCACCCCCAGCACAACCCCCTACACTGCCTGAGCACCATTGCTCTGCCCTAAACCCTGAAACACTAGCCCCAGCACGACCCCCTACACTGCCCGAACACCACTACACTGCCCTAAACCCTGAAACACCACCCCCAGCACGACCCCCTACACTGCCCGAACACGACTGCACTGCCCTAAACCCTGAAACACCAGCCCCAGCAAGACCCCCTACACTGCCCGAACACCACTGCATTGCCCTAGACTCAAACACCAGCCCCAGCAAGACCCCCTACACTGCCCGAACACCACTGCACTGCCCTAAACCCTGAAACACCAGCCCCAGCACGACCCCTACACTGCCCAAACACCACTGCACTGCCCTAAACCCTGAAACACCAGCCCCAGCACGACCCCCTACACTGCCCGAACACCACTGCACTACCCTAAACCCTGAAACACCAGCCCCAGCACGACCCCCTACATTGCCCGAACACCACTGCACTGCCCTAAACCCTGAAACACCAGCCCCAGCACCACCCCCTACACTGCCCGAACACCACTGTACTGCCCTAAACCCTGAAACACCACCCCCAGCACCACCCCCTACACTGCCCGAACACCACTGCACTGCCCTAAACCCTGAAACACCACCCCTGCACCGCCCCCTACACTGCCCGAACACCACTGCACTGCCCTAAACCCTGAAACACCACCCCCAGCATGACCCCCTTTACTGCTCGAACACCACTGCACTGCCCCAAACCCTGAAACACCACCCCCAGCATGACACCCTACACTGCCCGAACACCACTGCCCTAAACCCTGAAACACCACCCCTGCATGACCCCCTACACTGCCCGAACACCACTGCACTGCCCTAAACCCTGAAACACCACCCCCTGCATGACCCCCTACACTGCCCGAACACCACTGCACTGCCCTAAACCCTGAAACACCACCCCCAGCACGACCCTCTACACTGCCCGAACACCACTGCACTGCCCTAAACCCTAAAACACCACCCCCAGCACGACCCCATAAACTGCCCGAACACCACTGCACTGCCCTAAACCCTAGAACACTACCCCCAGCATGACCCCCTACACTACCCGAACACCACTGCACTACCCTAAACCCTAAAATACTCCCCCAGCACGACCCCCTACACTACCCGAACACGACTGCACTGCCCTAAACCCTAAAACACTCCCCCAGCACAACCCCTACACTACCCGAACACCACTGCACTGCCCTAAACCCTAAAACACTCCCCCAGCACGACCCCCTACACTACCTAAACACCACTGCACTGCCCTAAACCCTAAAACACTACCCCTGCATGACCCCCTACACTACCCAAATACAAATGCACTACCCTAATCCCTAAAACACTACCCCCACACAACCCCCTACACTACCCAAAGACCACTGCACTACCCTAAACCCTAAAACACGACCTCCTACACTACACAAACACCACTGCACTACCCTAAACCCTAAAAACTACCCCCAGCACGAACCCCTACACTACCCAAACACCACTGCACTACCCTAAACCATAAAACACTACCCCCAGCAGTACCCCCTATGCTACCCAAACACCACTGCACTACCCTAAACCCTAAAACACTACCCCCAGCAGTACCCCTACACTACCCAAACACCATTGCACTACCCTAAACCCTAAAACACTACCCCCAGCAGTATCCCCTACACTACCCAAACACCACTGCACTACCCTAAACCCTAAAACCCTAAAACACTAACCCCAACACGACCCCCTACACTACCCAAACACCACTGTACTACCCTAAACCCTAAAACACTCCCCCAGCACGACTCCCTACACTACCCAAACACCACTGCACTACCCTAAACCCTAAATCTACCCCCAGCATGACCCCCTACACTACACAAACACCACTGCACTACCCTAAACCCTAAAACACTACCCCCAGCACGACCCTCTTCACTACCTAAACACAACTGCACAATTTGTTACAGGCGTTGCAACACAGGCCTGTGGTGCTTACTGGAAGTACCTGGTGGGCTAGTTGGGCCCCAGGGACTCTCAGGATTCAAGGTGACCTAATCCCCCAACTTAAAACGCGCCACGGGGCGCGTTTGCACAGTGGTGAAAGGAGGGGCGGGGCCTCAGGTGACATGTGCGCAAACACGCCCTGTGGTGCGTTTTAAGTTGGGGAGTTAATTCCCTTTGAATCCTGGGGGCCAACTAGCCCACCAGGTACCTTCAGTAAGCACAACAGAGTTGCGTTGCAGAGAGGTGAAAAAAGGTGCGTGGCCTCGGAACGCCTCTCTGCAACTCAGCTCTGTGGTCCTAACTGTAGGTACCTGGGGGATAGTTGGGCCCCAGGGACCCTCAGGATTCAAGGGGACTTAATCCCGCAACTTAAAACACGCCACGGGCGCGTTTGCACACATGTCACCTCAGGCCCCCTCCCTTCACCACTGTGCAAACGCGCACTGGCTCTGGTTAGTCAGAGTCAGTTACCACCAGTACCCGTCTGAAAAAGTTGTGGGCACAGGATGATTTTGCAACAAGGCCTCTTTCTGCTCCTCTGTTGGTTCTTTCTGCACATCTTTTGCTTCTTTCTGTGCGTTTTTTCTTCTTTCTTCACATGTCCTACCTCTGTTGGCATAGTTAGAAATTAGCATTTAAAAAACCTTTGAAATTCACTGAAAAAATCATAGGTTTCAGGCACGTTATAGTTAGAAATTAGCATTTAAAAACCTTTGAAATTCACTGAAAAAACCATAGGTTTCAGGCACGTTATAGTTAGAAATTAGCATTTAAAAAACCTTTGAAATTCACTGAAAAAAACCATAGGTTTTAGGGACAGTTATAGTTAGTTGGACATTGCACTCGTACAAAACCCGTGAAATTCCCCTGTTATAGTTAGTTCAGCTAACTATAACTCGCGCCCCGTAATGCACTGCTGATGACGTCACATATTACATCACTCATGACATGGTCAGTGACATCACTGATGACATCACTGATGACATCTCAAATGACATCACTGATGACATCATCCGTGTGATAATTTCATGCATCTTCTCACACCCTAATATAACTTTTGATACACCCACTCTAAATTACAGACTGCCATTCTCAAAACCATAGACACTCCAACACCAAAAACTACATACCCACTCACTGATTCTTAGGTCTACACAGACATCCACTCACTCACCTGTACAGTCACTCATACTTACAGTCACTCAGTACAGGACTATCATATGCACTCATACACCTATATAAATACTCACACACCGCCACTCATCCATAGAGGTACTCACACACCTAGTCAGTCATGCAAAAAATTAATCACACACCCATTTACTCACCTATACAGTTACACACACACCAGCTCACTTACTCATACAAATACTAGCACATTCTTACGCTCTTATACAATAACTGATACAAGCACACACGCATCCATACAGCCACTCTCACAATAACACACTCTCACTTATAGCCATTTAAATACTCTAACACACATATATACTGCCTTTTACATATGTAGTTACTCGCACATGTACCACTGAGATATACATTCACTCACTAACACACCCATACACACACTCACCCACCCAAGCAGTCCATCACAGATGCACTCTTGAAATCATGCACCCAGTGAATCACCCACTCACACATCTATGTATAGAGTCACACACACCCCACCCACACAAACACTCAGCCAGCCATACAGATACTCAGAGAACCAATCAATAACCCATATAGACACTCATGTAGCTATTCGCAAATCCATGCATCCACTTACACACCAACAAACAGACGGATACAGACATTCACACAGTTTAGTCACTAACCCATGCATTCAGTAAGATACGTTTAATCACTCACTTGTAGAGTCAGTCACTCACGTACTAAATCATCCATTCAGACACTTATACACCCACTCATTCTTCAATACGCCTTTCCCTATATATATTAAACATATTTAAACTTTACAGAAACACACAGTCACTGGATGATGTCATCAGTGATGTCATCAGTGATGTCATCAGTGATGTCATTTGAGATGTCATCAGTGATGTCATCAGTGATGTCACTGACCATGTCATGAGTGATGTAATATGTGACGTCATCAGCAGTGCATTGCGGGGGCGCGAGTTATAGTTAGCTGAACTAACTATAACAGGGGAATTTCACGGGTTTTGTACGAGTGCAATGTCCAACTAACTATAACTGTCCCTAAAACCTATGGTTTTTTTCAGTGAATATATATATACATACATCCACAATTCTCGGCACATATACCTCCTTGATGAGAAGCACGAGTGCAGACCACAGATAAGTGCGTAAGTTGTTTTTTAATGAGTTTCGTCCGCCATAACGTGTTTCAGCCATTACAGGCCTTGATCACATGACAATATATATTTTAATATTTTTTTTAACTGAAAAGCACAAAGTTAATGGGACATTATATTTATGAATTGTAATGATATCTTACTTTACATTACAAAAGTAAAACCTTAGAAATTTACTGAATAACCCTTCGGTTAAAAGTACATTATATTTAGGTGAAAATGTCAGTAAAAACATGCCATTTTAAATTTAAAAAAACACTGCAATTCACCAGTTATAGTTATCTCAAGTAATTATAACTTGAGCTGACTGGAATAACCAGGATTCAAATGTGTGAGTGGGAGGTCAAACACAGATCCCTCAAGGGAATACATTAGTTTACAAATCCACCAGACTAATATAATCTGTTTGGTAACTTTAACATAACTATCATCGCACACATCACTCTGGAGACTTGAATATGACTATGATCACACACTTTCAGGGTGTCCCTCCGCAGACAAAGCTGCCGGCTATGCTGCACATGTTGGCCTCTGGTACCTTCCAACCCACAACTGCCAGAGTCGGAGGAGTCTCACAGCCATCCCCATCCAAGTCCATCACACCTGTCCTGGATGCCATCATCAGCCTGGTACCCCAGCACCTCCACTTCACCCACACTGCGCAGGAGCAGCTGGAGACCAAGCGAGGCCCCTACGCCATAGCTGGATTCCCTCACGTGTCGGGGTCAATCGACTGCACACATGTACCCCTCGAGCCCCCTGCCGACACTGCACACAACTACCGCAACAGAAAGCACACGCATTCCATGAATGTGCAGGCAATAGTGGACCACCCGGGACTCCTCAACAATGTCGTGGCCAACTCCCCAGTCAGAGTGCATGATTCCTACATCGCCCGACAGTCCATCATCAACCAGCACTCCCAGGATGGCACCTATGGAAATGCAGTGCTCGTTGGAAAGTACCAAATGAACTCACCACACACCTCCACCCCACAGTCATGCAACTCACGACACTGGCAATGGGCACGCAGCAGAACTACATGCAACATGCCACACAACATGCCAACCGACCATACACGACGACACAACTCCATTGGGAACCTGGGCTTGCCATGCACACAACCCAGCCACGGCATGGCACCACAGCCACACAATAGCAGAATGTGAGGAGAGGCTTGGAGCAGGCATGTGCGAGAGCGGCAAGTGACTAATGAATGAGAACCTACCCAATGCCAGGTGTGGCGTGGAGGTGCCGGACAGACTCCAATGTGCAAACCACGGAAATGGCTATGTGGACATTAACCGCTGGTGCATGGAGTGTAGTGGCCAGTGGACGCTACCATGTTCCCACAGGCTGTGGGGCAGAAAGCGGAAATGTCGCACATTACGTCCCCCCCTGTATGCGCAGGTGGAGTGGGTTGGCCCTGTGTACGCCAGGCCTGGGTAGGGGTGTGAATAAAAACCCCGTCGCACTGGGCGTGGTTCTCTTTCGGAATGGCCAACGTGTCTGCCAGGGCAGCGCCTCTCAGCCCGCCACGAGGCCGGCGGCGGGGCCTGCATCCCTGTGCGCCTGCTGCACCCCGGGCCGCTGGTCCCCAGACCCGCCATGCCTGCCCCAGCGCACCAAGGAGGCTCCGCTCACCTGCCGACACTGGCGTGTGTCAAAGAGGGCCCACCACGTGCCGGTGCAAGCTCCAAGCCGCAGTCCCGCGACCTTTGCAGCCTCCGCAGACCATCGCTGGCCTCCACAACGCTGGCCCACAGTACTCCTTTCTCATTGACATACTCCACTGGTGTACTCTTCGGCCCAGTTGTTGACACATGTTGTACTGAGTCGTGAGTTAAGAATGGCAGTGACCCCAAGTCCGTGGCAGCGTCCACATCATTAAACTCCCTCCGATCAGTGAAGGCAAAGTCTGCATCGCAAGCCGGCGACACGTGGTGCCACTAACCCTGTTCAACGCAAGCCGGCGACACGTGGTGCCACTAACCCTGTTCAACGCAAGCCGGTGACACGTGGTGCCACTAACCCTGTTCAACGCAAGCCGGCGACACGTGGATGAGGGCTCAGGCCTACACTGCGGCCCATTAGGCCCCACATGTGGAACTGTGTCCTGAGTCTTGAATGGCAGTGACCCCAAGTCCGTGGCAGCGTCCACATCACTGAACTCCCTCCGAGCAGTGAGGCCAAAGTCTGCATCGCAAGCACACGACACGCGTCTGTGGGCCCGTGCTGACCGCTGCCCCAGGCCTACACCGCGGTCTAGTAGGTCCCACATCCAGCACTTAGTCGTGATTCATGAATGGCAGAGTCCATACCAGAGAACGCACGGAGAGGAGTAAGAGGAAGATGCGGCTCAGTCCGGATGAAAGCCGGATCCTCGTCACGGAGGTGACGGAACACTAGCAACAACTGACCTGGTGCCACCAACCCTGTTCACCGCAAGTCCGCGTCCCGTGGTGCCACTGAACCTGAACTATGCATGCCGGTGGGACCATCCAACGTAAGCCGGCGTCACTCGGTGAATGGCCCCTGCTGACCGCTGCCTCAGGCCTACACTGTGGTCCAGTAGGTCCCACATGTGGAACTGTGTCTTGGGTAAGATATGGAGGAGTCCACACCATTGGACACGCCTCATCGCAGGCGGCCTCCCCAATCAGCACTGGTGCCACTAACTCTGTGCGCAATGAGTCATGGGCACTTTCTGGTTGGACTTTGGTGGCGTCTGAGTCCATGGCCTGGGGGTTGTCTGCATCATCATCTTGCTGGGCCGGACTTGGTGTTCGACATGTGTCTGTTCCATTCATCTCCACCATAGTGACTGTTTCTGCGTGGTTCTGCCCTCTGCATCATGCCCTGGGGGTACACCTTCCACTGTCCACCGAGACACTCCGCGACAACCCCCTTTGTCATCTACGAGAACCTGCTCTGCTCTCGTGACCCTGCCCCAGTGCACCGCAAGTCAGCGGCCCGTGGCGGTAGGCCCGTGCAGGACGCTCTGCGTCCGGGGCCACTAACTCTGTGCAGCTCAAGTCATGGGGCCTTTATGGTTGAATGGTTGTGTCCTTAACGATGTACACTGTTGTCGTTTACTGACTGCACCAGACACTCCATGACGGCTGGTGTACACACACCCACACACATCCAACACAGGTGTCACTCGACATGTGAGCCTGCTAATAAAAGTGGCTAGGCGCACGTGCCCGAAGCCATTCACACCATCTATGCAAGTGTGTCCGTGTGGTCATTATGTCAGCTTGATGGGCCCGCGCCTTGCAACATCACAGTGTGCTGTCTTCAGTGGACGATACCATGTCACCTCAGCAGTGGCTGAGACCTTGGACATGTAGCTTCGCCTGCCCCCCTGCATGCACAAGCGGCGTGTGCTGGTCCGGCGTACGTCAGGTCAGCGCAGGGGTGTGCTGATTCGGCAGGGGGTTCAGGGCGTGGCTCTGGTCTGGCCTTGAGCAGGAAGTGCGGTAAGCGTGTCTCTGTGTTGGAGTGTTGTCGCCACCGGGGCCACAGTATTCGATATTGCAATGTAGCATGCACCCGGAGGGCGGGCCCGCACGTACGGGGAAATGTAGGAGCGCAAGACCGCTCAGGGTCTTGGCTCATGCATGCCAAGTGTTATGTGTATCAGTCTTGCGGCTGCATAAGTCAGATGCCTAGCCTCAATCGCAGCGCGATCACAGCCAGCCATGGACTGGACACCTGTGTCCGCCCTGTCCAGACCATTGGCCTACACTCACGTGGCCGCACAGCCTCAATGGCCAGCTTCACGGTGTTGTTGGCATGCCGCTGGACATGCGCAGACAGGCATGACAATGGGGTGCCGTAGGGCTGCACGTGATACAACCGCGCAGCGCACAAAGTGTGGGGGCTCGTGGGAGGGAGGAGCAGCTGTGAGGCAACGTGACACCCAGTGTGGCCGCTCATGTGCCATGTGCTCAGCATATCATCCATGATTCCCAGGGTTGCAGACATCCCACCCCACCCACGACAGGCCTCTGTACATCTCCTGTATGCAAGCAGATGGTGAAGTTACTGTAGGGATGTAAGGTCCTTTGTCTGAACTATCAGGCGGTAGCACATCTGCAGCTCCGAGTTGGGACTTGCATGTGCCCAGCACACCCTGACAGATACGATAGCATTTGCTGGCAAATCCCACACTACGCACTGCCCGACGTGAGACCAACTTGTACACATCCCACACGCAGAAGTCCTTGGTTGTAGTTAGCGTGCGTGAAATGGCCTTCATATGTACTCCCACACCAGGCCTGCACCCGTTGCACACAGACACTGCTCATTGCTCTGAGCTGTGGCATTTCATCCACAGGACTGGCGCGGGTCAGCACAGTGCCGCTTCAAGCAGAGCCACTGAGGCAATGGCAGACCATACCAGACATATGCACAACTCCAGTCATGTGGACCTGTACCGTGCACGTCTGCTGCATGTACTGGGGGCACTGCCATTGGCAGTGCTGCGGATCAGTTACCGGCTAAGCTTCCGCCTTGCCAACGTCACCTGCGTTCAACCTGTGTTGCATTGTCGCTCGTGCATATTCGAGTGGACCATGGATGTCTGCCTCTCCAACGTAACGGTAGCTGACCTGGATTTCGACGTGTGTGTGCGCGCCCCTGTTGGCCCACGACCAGGAGTGTCACCGTGAGGCCCGTCTATGGCATGCCTGGATGATTGACATGCATGCTGGCAACTGGACCTGGGAGATTGCACGATTCGTCGTGTGCAGTGGCCACATTGAGCCGCTCCCCTATTGGGCTTTAGTGCCAATTGGGGCCAGGGGTTGGACTCAGCACATCTGTCCGGGACAGCTGATGGGTTACGTCGCCGACATGTTAGATGTGGTGGACAACGAGGTCTCATTCGAAATGTTGGCCTACGCTGCTGCACTCGCGTTCATGGACGAATGATAACGTACCTACAGCCACAACTGAATGTGAGCCATTGCACGTGTCCCGACACCTGGTTGCATGTTGGGGATCTGGTCACATGTCCCAAGACAGTGGACATGGCTGCATTGGCCTGGACTCCGGATCCATGCGCGGATAACCAACGCGGGTTGGCACTGACTTGTGTGGGTGATGGACTCCCCGGGGTGGACATGGGCACTTTCCAACGTTCCTCATTCAGACATGCTGCTGCATTGGTCTGCATGTCGTGGCACTTCTCTTGGCCGTACTGACACGCAATTGTTGATAAAGTTTCTGCACCTTCACTTGTCTCCAACTGTGCTGAGTGTTGATTTGTATGCCAATGTGTGTGTCACGGCCTATCTGGGTCCCTGCCATACATGCATTGCTACCCCATCAGGGCTGTGGGTTTGTACTTGTGCATTCTCATGTCCCTGTTTCGTGCTTTGCCAGATGCGTATGGCCATTTACCAGCCACAAGCGGGTGCACTTGTGTCCTGTGTTCGGTTGTGAAAATGTTGCTGTTTGTGCCACATTGTGTTTGATGTTGGGGTGCTCTGCTTCCTATGTGTGTGTGCTGCATTGTGTGTGAGATGTCCCTTCAGCTCTGATTTGGCTCACCCTTCTCCCTTTCAGGCAGTGTGGTTTTCACTTCTGTGCTTGTTCAGTGGTGTGATATTGCCGAGTTGTGTGACTTGTGCTCTTGGTTGGTGTTGTTACTCTTGGGCATGGTTTGTCTGCAGTTGTGCTGTACTTAATTGTGCATGTGTGCCAGTGTGCCCATCTCCCCCGTCCCCCAGTCCCTGGTCGTTCCTCTCCCTGTTGCTGTTGTGTCTGTTGATGTTAGCAGTTTCCGGTCCCCGACTCCTGCCACCATCTCCAGACTGATGTGGTGGACACCATTTCCTCCATGTCATCCAGCTCCTGGTGTGGCGCTGGACTCCCACCTCCGGTGTGCATTGCTGCCTTCTGGTTGTTGGCGTGTTTCTGCTTGTTTGTGCGTTTCGCATCATTCCAGCTGTTCTGGTTTTCTTCCATTGTCCTCCTCCGCTCTCCGGCTGCATTCACCTTGTCCACGATGGACTGCCATGTACAATGTTTTGTTGCCAATGGGGCTTGTGGGGTTGTGTACTGGCTCCGGCTGCCTCCATTGTGCTTCGCTGTTGTTTTCTGTTTGGTTTGTCTTCCTTTTTCCTGCTTTTGTTGTGCTTATTCCCGCCTGCTGTGTGTTTGTCGCGGGCCTGGCGCTGCTTATCGCTGCTTTCCTCATCGCGAATGGGCTCATCGCACGTTTTTTGGTGTTGGGGTTTGTGTTTTTATCTCCGTCGAGGTGGTTGTATCGCGGACATCGGCCGCGTTTTCGGGGGACTATCGCATGGTACCGCCGTGTTGTGAATTCCACGTTAACACAGGGTTGTTTTCCCGCGATGGACTGCGACGTGTAAAGTTGTGTTAACATTTTTTGGAGATGTTTAGCGCACGTTCTTGTGAATATCTCCCTTAATCTCCCCGTGCCTTAGTTAAAAAACACAGCCAGGCGATGTAACGGCCTTGGGTCAAGTTCCCGCTAGATAAAAAAAAAAAAAAAAAATGCCAATAGCTGAGGCACCGTTGCGATTTAATAAGTATTGAGCACCTTGGGCAAGTGCATTTATTGAACAGAAAGAACAGCACAGTCACTTCACATGCACAAGAACACGGAAAGTTTAACACCAATGCTTGTTTCGTTTTATTTAAAAGCACCAATGCTTTATTCTTTTTAAATTAATTTTTCAGCTTCTAGCCATATTTTTTCCTTGAACATTTCGATATCATTACCATCTTCTTTTTTGGGTCTTTTTGAGGTGGGATGCGTTTTTAAATTAATCAACCTCCTACTTGCAAAAAGCCTCTGCTATTTCAAACAAGCATTGGCATAGCCAATAGGTCTCGACTTTGGAACCTTATAAGTGTTTAGCCAAAGCTATTGGCTTTGTCCATGTCTTCAAGCTATGTTGTAGAGCAGCATGGCTGCTTTGCAGCATGTTGAAAGGTTATAATAAATAAAGTTTTATAAGCATTTTTTTACCTTATATATAACCAAAAAAACATTATGTACAACTGAACGACCCTATTAAAAAAATAATTAACATAAAAAATGCCTTTTAGTTTTTTTGTCTTTGCAATGCTGGAACCTTTTTCCTGCCTGTTCTAATGCTTGTTTGTTACCACTTTTTGTTGTTGTGGGGGCCATAAACACAAAATAACTTAATGAGGATAGAGAACGCTGCTTCACCAGGGAAATGCATGAAGCCCTGCACCCTGAGAGCCGGAGCACAATACTGAGCAGGCACTCTAAGGGAGTCAGTCGAGCCCAGTCAGTAAGATTTATCTCAGGGGTAAACAAAGACTAAGGCACATTTTTAATTTGTGCACCCGCCACGGTGTGGGGCTTGCGTTTCACTCTCGCACAGCTTCATGCCTTAGAGCTGCGAGGTGGTGGTTGTCACGCATGACTCTTTCAGCCAGTGCTTTTAAGATACAAATAACATTGTGTTTTGATTAATAATAATTGTAGACCTATTGGAAGTAATGCAACATTTCCTGTATTTAATGTGCAGTTGTCTGAAAACGGCATAGCAAAGGTGTTGTTAAACATGACATGGAACCATGTAGGGACCTATCTCTTGGGGATGGGGGCTTGCCACTGATGGCCCCAGATCAGGGTACCCCGCCTATCATGCACATGAGGGCACCACTGAAAGCAGAGCACCATAACAAGGAATTGTACCAGGGCACCGCCGCACACAGTAACACGCAGGAAACACTATAACACTACCAGACCCTGTGTACAAATGGGCACTGCCAAAACCAGTGCCACACCAGGGTTCTGCCAAAAGCAGAGTGGCACAAATACAGAATAGTACTAGGCACTGACAGACACAGCAGCACCCATACAAACCTATCGTAACACTATAGCACCACAACACCACCAGAGCCTGTGGATTGCCAGGCCCAGCGCAATAACTGGACACCACCAGAAACAGTGAAGCAGAAGCACAGTAGCACCAGTTCACATACAGATCGAGCAGCAGGCTAATTCTGCAGTAGCTGCAGGGCACTGACAGACCCAAAGCACCAGCAAGGCATGGCCTGAGCATGGTCAGACTCAGAGCAGCATCAGGCCATAACCAAAATAAGGCAGTGCTTAGCTTTAACCCAGACAGTACGATGACACTGACAGACTTGGCAGAAAGGTAATCCAGTAACAGCACCAAGGCCAAGCGTGATCCTAAACTCCACCAGATCATGGCCAGAGCTTCTCCAATCCATGGCAGAGCTCCACTGGGCACGGCCAGGTACAGGGTGCAACAGGCTTGCTGCCATACTACCTCGTGATCCAGAACTGCCCCAGTGTAAGGCCAGAACAGCTATAGGGCCCCTCGAAAAAAGAAAAGTAGAAAGGCACAAGCCAGTAGTGCCAAGGTAAGGCAGACCCAATATTTGTGAGAACCTCTCATGATAGCAGTGAAAGCTTGACCCAGCACAGCACCAGGGCACAACCAGAGAAGCCAGATGTATCAACAAACCGATCGAAGGAAGGGCAAATTCCACAGGCAGCAGAGAGTGGGTAAAACACCACCAGCTAGGTGCCACGTGACCATTGGCAGTCCTAAGCTGTGTGTGCGGCTGGGGAGGGCTGCCTGCCATTCATTCTCAAGAGTGAGCTTGTGTAAGGGGGTTGGGGTCGGTTACTACTGCTCTCCTAATGGAAACCTGTTTACACTGTAGACTGCAGAACATAGCCCAACAAGTCAGTTTCCAGCAAAGGGGAAAATATTTCAAATGCCTAGTACAGTTTTTGAGGTATAGGTCGAGTTAAATTATATGTAAATATTTTCTTGCACGGTAAATGATTAAGGTACGCCATTATGCACGTCAATAAAAGAAATCAAGGAAATTGTTTTATTGTGCTCATTGAACAATGACCAGAAAAATCTCACCAAAATCTCATACACAGCAGTGGTCTCCTCAATAAAACTAGCATATCTCACATTGCAAGTAGGACATTGCAATGTTGGAGACACTTTATATTTCAGAAATCTGATAAATTCCAGCAGAGTAGATTTCTGGTGCCAAGGTGATGTAAAGAAAAATGCTAAATATTCCAGTCGAGAACTGAGGTATGAGGCACTAGTAAAATGGCGCCTTTTGCTCTGGCTCCTGCAGGCGAAGACAAAATATACAAATATATAGATTGCGTCTATAAGTGCAGTAGTCGGTGTGTGGATTTTATATGTTATGATCCAACTCAATGCCACTGATTTTATTAAGCACAGTAAGTTGTAAGACGGAGTTGATCCTAAAGGGGTGTTTAAACCTGTCACCTGATGTGGCATTTCAATCTATAGCAGGGGAGGATGCCATGCATCCTGCGGCGTAGCGTCCATTGGTGAAGAAGGTGCAGTGGCACCGGGCCCGGAGGCCTAACAAGCTGACTGAACCAAGTATTATTGTTGTGTTTTATCAAAATAATTTTTTCAGTTGCAAGCTGTTAAGAGGAATCAAAGCAGCCACAATGAATACCCTAAGGCTTGAGGGAAATGAGGACTTGGGGTATTACACTACCAACAGTGCACATACAATCTGCTCTGGAAGGAGACCGTTATATCAGGTTGGCTCTCATTCAATTCCAGCCTCTCTACTGAGACTGACAGGTGTTCCAATGTGAGGTGGTTCTATGTATGGGTGCTCGGAAGGGAATGTCTCCTGCATGGTACAGAAGCGATTTACCCTGCCCTGAGTACCCAATTGAATGTGAAACTGGAATTCTGACTTTTTTCTGGCCCTGGCATAAACACAGAGGACTAGAACCTGCCCTCTGACCAGGAGAGGTACACCAAGCATGGCCTCATTGAAAACAGCGCACTACTGTCCCTGCCATGGATGCATCACATAAAGCAGTGGTTGGAGCATAGATATTTTATTATCATAGTGAACTAGACCTGTTTCTTTGTTTCAGAGACAGCGTGGTTTACTGACCTCCATCATGTAAAGTTTGATTGTAAAGCCCAGTACCTGATACTGGTATACACTGTATGTGTGGTGTTCAGTGAACATGTGAAACTAAGATGGTAGTAGGATTTTGTATGTGTAGGCGTCTGAATACTGAAATCGATGGGATTCATTTTGCACATCCCTGGTTGTAGCATGGGAGTATAGTGGGAGTACCTCGGGAGTAACACATGACTGGAAAAAAGGGGAATGACTGCCAGCAAAGGAGTTGCCTGTGGCCTTTGGCCATGCCCGACGGGTGTTGGCAACCTGTGGATGTTTGGACTGCCAATCCAAGCTTGTGCAAAGCTGAAAGCCATGCACAGTGCAAGTTGGCCACCCTCTGGGGTTAGGAATGGTAAAAAGATCTTACTGTATTTTTTTAACTTAGGAATTTACAGAAAAAAACAAAAGTTAAATTGATGCTACAGTTAGGTGTGGTAATAATATTTTATTTACTGAAAAAACAAAGGCGAAAGTGACTGTAAGAAAATGCCTCCTTTTGCTTGATCACCCACATTTTTTTGGCCTGATGCTGCTAGTTGTTTCTTGACTCTGTGCACTAGGACTCTTCTAACCAGGCTGTTGTACATGTGCTCTGGCTGCTAAAGCATTACAAATTGGCTAAATCCCTGATTGGCACGTGTAAATTACTTACTGGTCCCTAGAATATACTACCCCTAGTACCCATGGATTGTAGGTTTAAACAACAATAGTTTATTGCAGCACCTATTGTGCCACCATTAAAGTGACAAGGTAAAATATGTCTCCAGGCCTGTCACTTCAGCTTGGTGGTGCAGTTTTAAAACTGCCATTTCGACTAGTCAAAATAAACTTTTTGACAGACCCAACCGTTCCTTTTAATGCTCATAAGTGAACCATAAGGGAGAGTTTATATGCCCCTGGGGAAGGCTGCATGGTATTTAAAATTAGGATATGCATGTTTACTGGTTTTTAATTTCGCTTTTAATAAGTACTTCCTTCAGTTTGGGAATAGCTAGAAAAATGGTTCAAGGACTCATTTTAACAGTAATTTAAAATCCATTTTAAGGGTAAAGTTGTATTTTCTATTACTATTAAGGAACCAACAAGTTTAGAAAGTTTTCTGTTTTCTGGCCAATACCAAAAGGCTTCCTACCAGTGTCCAGTTGTCACCTGACCTCTGATGGCTCCCAAAGAGTTAGATGTGGATTGCTCCCAGAAGTGGACAAATGGCTTTGGGTGTGGGAAGGTATATTTCTTTCTTGAGCATGAAAACTTGGAGGCTATGCCCAACCCCTTCAAAGGATCCCAACCCTGTCACTGGCAAATGTAGCTACCACCCGGGCCTGTCTCCTTCCTTTGTCCCCCTAGTTAGTTAGGCATCAATCCCAGTGGTAGAGGAGCTACCCCCAGTGCTTGTTTTGAATGACCACAGAGGAGGGGTTGCTAATTTCCCTGGCTACACCTCTAGGGTGAACATAGCAGCACTGCATAGGGGAAGAAAGTTTCTGCCATGTTGGATTAAGGAAGAGAGGGGCACTGTGGGATGTTTTGCAGTAGGGCCCACAGAAAGTGCTGCAAAAGTGGGTTGGGTTACCCCTTTGAACGTTTTCCCTGTTGGTTAGGGAGGGGCCAGCTGTCACCTAAACCCACAGGCTGGTGGCAGGCATAAATGTGGCACCCCTAGGCACCCTTTCCAAAACGCTACTGGGCCTGTGGAAGATAGACGAAAGACTGCATCTGCTCTTGAGACCCGTAAGGAGAACCCTAAGGGCTGGACCTGCTCCCACTTGTTGTACCAAGTGGAATCCAAGGGTAATTTGGCTGACCTCCTGTTAAGCTGCATGGACACAAAAGCAACAAGAAGCACTCTTCCCTGCAAGGTCTGACTCACCAGTTTCAACTGGACTTCCGCTCGACCCTGCTGGTGGCTTCCCCTGGAGTGAGTCGTAACCCCCAAGTGCTGTTCCTCTAGCCCCGGAACCCATGACTGGTATCAGAGTGTACATCTCCTGCCTAATATCACACAACAAGAAGCTACCCTGTCTCAGTGTCTGATTCTTAGTGAAAGATGAGGCACATTATGCCAATGGGTTAGGTGGTGTTGGACATTTTAAAAAAATGTATGGACTGGCCTCACACACCACCAGGTGTCATGCTTCATCATCGGCTGTCCTCGCCCTTTAAAAACCACGTTTGATAAAGGGCGGGCCTGCACCTGGAGACAGGGAGGCACTTCTATAACTAAGTGGGGGCCCGTGCAGAAAAAGTGATTGAGTGATGTTAAAAATCGATGCACGATACTGCGTGAAATCTTTAATGGTGCAGAGCGTGCTCGATATTAAAAATTAGTGGTGGAGACTAGGGGGTCTAGTACCCCATCTTCATCTGTGTTGCCAACATGTTTCTGCCACTACGGCTGGTGGCTGGTGGCTTCCCCTCGAGTGAGTCGTGACCCCCAAGTGCTGTTTCTGCAGCCCTGGAACCCATGACTGGTATCAGAGTGTACTTCTCCTGCCTAACCCTGAAAGTGGAAACTTAGAAGCTTTTTGGTAACTTTTCTTCAAGAGAACCACCGTCAGACCGGGACATACCTGCCAGCTAATCCACCAAAGGTGCATCACCGATGGGGATTGAACTTCCCACAGGTACAGCTACGTTTCTGACAAGGTAGGAACATCTAAAGTCATCGGACCCTTCGCTGGCACCGGCCTGCAGCCTTGCTCTGCTAATAGAATCCCGAGCTTCAGTGAAATGTCAAAGACTAACTGCCTATGATGATACCAGAACAAATGCTGACTGACACCCAATTAACGTCAAGGCCATTTTTAGTGAGAATCATAATTTTCCACTCTGAGCCTTCCTGCCTTCATTGACGACCACATCTGGACCCCATCCTCCTGCAATACATCACCGTCGAGCTCTGCTCTAGCTTCAGTCTGGTATCTTTGATGCCGAGGAACTAGTAGGCGACCTGTCGATGACTAGAACTATTTTTAAGAAACAAAGGTAACTTTTTGATTTGGAAGTACACAGTCTATATATCCGACTGGTAATTGACTGTGGTTGGCTTTAACTTTTGACTTTTCCCCAGTCTAGCATTCAGTTTGCGCTTTGAGATTCTTTGCAAATTTTTATTTACAACTTTGTAAATTCCCATCTCTGGTTTCCATTACTGGATTTTAGATGTTTTGTTGTCATTTTGTTCAGTAGAATATTGCCTATTTTTATAAATTGGAGTGGGATTTTTATTGTGTTGTGCTTTCAAAGTGTTTTGGTAATCCTAAATGCCTTACACATTTTATAAAGTTAAGCCTGTTTGCACAGTGCTTGAGCTCGGGTCTAAATTACTGAAACCTTATTTGGACCTAACAGGGAATAGTGCCATTATTATTATCCAACCCAACTAATAATCCACTTCCTCACAGTGAACTTATAGTTAGGTATGGTAATAATATCTAACTTTATGTTGGAAAAAACCCTAGCAACTCACTGAAACAAACAATGGTTAAAGTGAAGTTTTAGTGGTCAACCCCCTGATACACAGGGATTCACCCCGTGGACAAGTTTTTATGGAGAGTCCATTTCCTCCAGCTACCCTAGAGCAATTATGTGGCTAAGCGCCTTCTATGCACAGCCATTGACATTTGCACAGCTCTTCTCGGACAGCCCATTATCTAGTGAACAAGGCGAGGCTTTGCCAAAATGCATCGGGACAGTGCTGCCTAGAGCTTGTTTAAATATCTAGGGGCCGATTACGATGCTGCCCGTTACGGCTCTAACCGTCGGTTGGAGCCTTCAGGGTCACATCAAAACCGGCCCTGTGGTTTACTTTCTGACTGCCTAATTATGATCTAGGCGGTCGGAAAATAAACTGGCTGGTTATTTTGGCTGGCTTCCAACAGGCTCTAGGAGCCCATCAGCCAGTCGGAAGCCGGCCAGTAATCTCAAGGGCGGGCCTTTCTGCCCTTGAGATTACGATGCATGGTTTCCATGCCGGCCTGTCCAACATGGAAACCATGTCGGAAAACTTGCTTGGGGGCCCCCAGCAGGGCCCCCTTGTGCTTGGGCCTTCGGTTGGGGGCTGAGGGGGCTCTATCCCCCTGTTGATCCCTGCACCCCGTGGCAGGCACCGCACAGGGTGCAGGGATGAACTGCACCTCCCTTTTCTCAATGGGAGCTTGTGTTGCGGTTGATTTACGGCCGTACCACGAGCTCCCATTGAGAAAAGGGAGCATGCGACCGAACAGTATTCGGTCGCATTGTAATGACCCAGTTGGGACCGCCTAGAGCTCGGTCGGTCCCAAGACTGAGACGGTGTCGGGCGGACTGAAGTTCGTCTGGCATTGTAATCAGGCCCCTAGTGTTCAAGCAAGCCGAAGAGTGTACTTATATTATTCCAGCATTATGGGAGGTGTTTTGGTGGATATTGTCGGGCACTAACACCCGCTCACAAACCTCTGCAGCAGAGATGACCGAAAGGGCGATATGTGTTGAACCCTAAATATATATTCACTGAAAAAAAACAAAGGTTACATGGATGTTGTAGTTAGGTGAAAATGTCATGTAAAACATGCCATTTGAAACTAACAAAACCACTGGAATTCACCAGTTATAGTTATCTCAAGTAACTATAACTCGTACCATAACTATAGCTCACGCCTCGCCATGCACAGTATTATCAACAGTGATGGCATTTCAGATGTGATTAGGGATGTTATAAGTGCACCTTCCATAACCTCTATGAGAAAATTATGAGAAAACTGTTTTCTCTCAAACATGCTTCATTAATTCCCAGCAGAAGTTCAGCATTTTTCACAGGGTAAAATCACCTTAGACCACAGAACAAATCCTAAAATTTGTATGATACCAGCAAATGATTTATATTGTAACTAAAATCTGTTATCACCCTTTTATACGTGCTCCTTTTGTGACCACAGAATGCAGTGCATTGGAATGTGTTTGAAGGATTGAGAAAGGCGACTTCCTTGCCGAAAAGCGTCTGCATTAATAAACGCATGAAAGACCCTGTGAGTGCCTAGCAGTGACTGTTAGAGCTGGGATTTATTGGCGTGAGCTCCACCATCACGCATGTGAAGGCACCCGCTGTGAGTTCGGCAGCAGCTGGTGGGACTTGATAGATATATATATATATATATATATACATACATACACAATTCTCGACACATATACCTCCTTGATGAGAAGCACGAGTGCAGACCACAGATAAGTGCGTAAGTTGTTTTTTAATGAGTTTCGTCTGCCATAACGTGTTTCAGCCATTACAGGCCTTGATCACATGACAATATATATATATATTTTAATATTTTTTTTAACTGAAAAGCACAAAGTTAATGGGACATTATATTTATGAATTATAATGATATCTTACTTTACATTACAAAAGTAAAACCTTAGAAATTTACTGAATAACCCTTAGGTTAAAAGTACATTATATTTAGGTGAAAATGTCAGTAAAAACATGCCATTTTAAATTTAAAAAAACACTGCAATTCACCAGTTATAGTTATCTCAAGCAATTATAACTTGAGCTGACTGGAATAACCAGGATTCAAATGTGTGAGTGGGAGGTCAAACACAGATCCCTCAAGGGAATACATTAGTTTACAAATCCACCAGACTAATATAATCTGTTTGGTACCTTAACATAACTATCGTCGCACACATCACTCTGGAGACTTGAATATGACTATGATCACACACTTTCAGGGTGGGGACCTTGGCATCCCTATAATCACACACTATCTCCGGGGCGGACCTGACCATCAGCATAATCACACAATATATCTGTGGGGACCTGGACATCCCTATAATTACACAATATCTCTGTGGGGACCTGGACATCCCTATAATTACACACTCTCTCTGAGGACCTGGGCATCCCTATAATAACACACTATCTCTGTGGGGACCTGGCATCCCTATATTCACACACTATCTCTGTGGGGACCTGGCCATCAGTATAATCACACACTATCTCCGTGGGGACTTGAACTTCCTGTAATCACACACTATCTCTCTGGTGACTTGAACATTACTAAAATAACACACTATCTCTGTGGGGACCTAGCATCCCTGTAATCACACACTATCTCTCTGGGGACTTCAACATTACTATGATCACACACTATCTCTATGGGGACCTGGTATACCTATAATCACACACTATCTCTATGGGGACCTGGTATACCTATATTCACACACTATCTCTGTGGGGACCTGGCCATCAGTATAATCACACACTATCTCCGTGGGGACTTGAACTTCCTGTAATCACACACTATCTCTCTGGTGACTTGAACATTACTAAAATAACACACTATCTCTGTGGGGACCTAGCATCCCTGTAATCACACACTATCTCTCTGGGGACTTCAACATTACTATGATCACACACTATCTCTATGGGGACCTGGTATACCTATAATCACACACTATCTCTATGGGGACCTGGTATACCTATAATCACACACTATCTCTGTGGAGACCTGGGCAGCCCTCTAATCACACATTATCTCTGTGTGGACCTGGCCATCACAATAATCACACACTATCTTTGAATGGACCTGGGCATCAATATAACCAATCACATGCTAGCTTTGCGGGGCAGTGAACTTGACTATATTCACGCACTATCTCTGTGTGGACAGTGGTAACACTATACTCACACACATCTCTCTGAGAACTTAGACATCCCTATCATCACACACTATCTCTGTGGGGAACTGGGCATCCCTATAATTACACACTATCTCTGTGGGAATCTGGGCATCAATATAATTCATTACACAATATAATTTTGAGGAATTAAACATGACTATCATCACACACTATCTCACTGGTGACCTTGGCATGTCTATAATCACACACTATTTCTTTTGGGACGTGGACCTCAATTTATTCACACTATCGCTTTGTGGTGACTTGAACATTACTATTATCACACACTATATATGCAGGGACATGAGCATGTCTATCATAAAAGATTTTTTCCACAGAAAGACTTGAGCTTGACAGTTATCTTGCACTTTCTCTGCAGGTTTACAATCACTATCTCCGTGGAAATGTGGGCATCCCTATTATCACACACTATCTCTTTGGGGGCCTAGTCTTCACTATAATCATACAACATCCATGCAGGACTTGAGCTTGACTTTAATCACGCGCTATGTGTGCAGGCAACTGGACTTCACTATGATATACTATTACTACAGGGACCTAAGCATATCTATAATAATACATCATCTCTCTGGGAACTTGACTATCATAACATTCTGTATGTGAGGACTTGAACATAACTATGATCACTCACTATCTCTGTGGGGATTTGAACATAACTATAATCATTACGATATCTCTGAGGGGACTGGAACATGAATATAATCACACACTATCTCAATCAGGACTTTAGAGTAACTATAATTAAATACTATATATGTGGGGACCTGGGCATTAATGTAATGGCACACTATTTCTACATGAACATCAGTATGACTATCATCATACAATATTTCTACTGGGACTTGAATATGACTATCATAACACTTTCTATGTGGGGACTTGAATATAAATATAATGACACACTCTTTCTGCGGGGACTTAAATATAACAATAATCACACACCATCTCTGCGGGGGCTTGTTTATGTTTGTTTTGTGATTTTTTTTTTTTACATGACTAATCATACAACATCATTGTGGGGACTTGAGCATGAATATAATCACACACCATCACTGTGGGGACCTGGACATCCCTATAATTACACACTATCTCTGTGGGGACCTAGGCCCTTCTATAATAACATACTATATTAGCATGACTGTCATTGTCCACTATCTGTAGGGAGACCTGTAGGGGGACCTCAACCAGACTATAACCAAACATGATTATAACCAGACACTGTTTTGGAGGATTTGAGCATGTCTAAAATCACGCACATCTGTGTAAGAACCTGGGCATCCCTCTAATGACAAACTATCTCATGTGACTTAAACATAACTAGCATCAAACACCATCTTTGTGGGGACTCAAGTATAAGTACAACCACACATTGTCTATGCGGGGACTTGAACATAAATATAATCACACACTATGCCTATAGGAACTTGAGAGTGACTATATTTAAACAATTTCAATATAATCACACATTATCTCTGCAGAGGCTTAAAATGACTATCATCACAGACGCTCTCTGTCACTTGTAGAACATTACAATAATATCATACCATACCTCTGGGAATTATTATTGCACTGACATACAAAAAAATTATGCCTAGTGATGAGATTGATGAAAAGGAACTAGGTAATCTCAACTTGGCTTTCCTATCAGGCCACATTGCAGGATCTTTGGCCATTAAATTAATTTAACGTTGTGTTGTTTCCTTATTTCTAAAAGTTTTTGAGCACTCAGTAACAGGCCAAATAACTGTAAATCCCTTTCCAGGGACTTCATATGCTATAGACTTCTGCTGAAAAATGCATTATCACAATCCATTTTCTGTCTGCTCGTAGGACACAATGAGCTATTCCTATATGACTAAACTATCATGTAATTTAAGTACAGCATTGAAAAATTACATTTAGCCATTTCTTTATGAAGGCATTCAATCACAAATGATAATTATTGAGTAAGTCCCCACAAGGATGGTAACACATGTTCAAGTCCCCACAATGATGGTTCTGTGCGCGCGATTAAAACACAATATATTTGCAAATTTGAAGCAGGATCCTGTATTAGGAATTATTGCTTAACATTTTTCTGTTATTGGCATATTTTTAAACAAATGGGAAAGGTTAGTCCCCACAAGGCAGGTGTTCACACATAGTCCCCACAAGGATGGTAGTGTGTGTGTGTCTGTCTGTCTGTCTGTCCCTCTGTCTTTTTCCCATTTCTACTGGGAATCGGTGTTTACCCACCTCAGACATTCAGTTCTGTGGGTGTGTGGTCCTCTATTTAAAAACCATGGGCCAGGTGTACAACCGTTTTTTCGCGGTCGCAAATGGGAAATTGGCCCATTTGCGACCGCAAAATTGGTCTGCCCCATGTGCAAACCCTATTTTGCGAGTCTGTAACCTATTACCGACTCGCAAAATAGGGTTTCCGACTCGCTATTAGGAAGGGGCGTGCCAAGGGCATCCCTTCCTAATAGCGACTCGCACTTCAATGTACAATTGTTTTGCGACCCAAAACACTAGCAGTTTACCACCTTCTTCAAGTAGGTGGTAAGCCACATGCAAACAGGAAGGGGTCCCCAGGGGACCCCTTCCCCTTTCTGAATGGATGCGAAAATATTTTTTAAGAGCCGGCAGTGGTCCCACGGACCACTGCCTACTCTTAAAAAAATTTAACAGAAACATTCAATTTTTCTTTTTTAAATGCATCCAGTTTTCCTTTAAGGAAAACGGGCTGCATTAAAAGAAAACTGCTTCATTTAAAAAGCAGCCACAGACACAGTGGTCTGCTGACCCCAGCAGGCCACCATCCCTGGGAGTGCTAGCTATTCCCAAAGGGGTCGTAAATTGCACCTGCCTCATGAATATTAATGAGGCATGCAATTTGCGACCCCATTAGGAATTGCAAACCGTGTCTGAGACACTGTTGTAAATTATATTTTGCGAGTCACAAATTGCAAATGGCAAAACGACGCAATTTGCGACTCGCAAATTGTAAGGGTCGTACATCTGGCCCTATATTCATTATCTGCTGGATGAAACCTCCCTTCATACATAATAGAAAGCAGTGACATTTCCATAAGAGCCAATTCTCTGTAAAATGTTTCTTTATAGATTTTACCAAATTTTGGTATGCATGCTTTTTTTTTTTTGTCTGTGCTTGTAATCCTGTGTGTCTCCTTCTCAGGTTCTTTTGCATTGCCAACCAACTGAAGGTTTACACAAATGAAGAGCGAAACAGGTGAGCTATTTTCTCTACCTTTCGCTTTAGAGTTGGTCCAACTTTTTAAGTCCTGTGTTCCTCAGTAATTATTTATACATTGTATTGTATTGTATTGTAATTGCATTTGTATAGCGCTTACTACCCCTGACGAGGCGTCGAAGCGCTTTTTCGGCGAGTAGCACGCTACTCCGGGACCCATAGAGGATTAGTGTTGAAGTAGTATAGTGAAACATGCAAGTAAATTTTAAGTGGTGGATATGTTAGTCAGTTATTTGGATTCAGAAGGATAGCGGAGGGATAGAAGAGGGAAACAAGGTTTGCATATATATAGCGCTTCTAACCCCAGATGGGGTGTTGAATTGCTTTTTTTTTTTTTTTGGGTGAGTAGCACGCTACTCCGGAAACCCATAAAGGATTAGTGGTGAATTAGTATGGTGAAATATGAAAGTAATTTGAGTGGTGGATATTAGTCAGTTATTTGGAGTGAGAAGGATAGTGGAGGGATAGAAGGGAAAGAAAGGTTTGCATTCATATAGTGCCTGTTACCCCTGGTGGGTGTTGAAGCGCTTTGTTGGCGAGTAGCACGCTACTCTGGAACCCATAAAGGATTAGTGGTGAATTAGTATAGTGGAATATGGAATTAGTGAAGTGAACATGCTAGTCTGTTATTTTGATTGAAAAGGATAGTTGTGGGATAGAAGAGTGAAGGATTTCTTTTTGTAGGTCATAGCAGTAGGAGGAGGCTTTTTGATGAGTAAAAAGGGTTTTTGGAGGGGAAGAGTCAGAGGGAAGAGTTTAGAAAGGTTTGTCTTGGGCATTGGTACAGTAAAGGAGGTGTCAGAAGATACAAGGAGGGGTAGAGTAGGAGAGAGTCAAGAAAGGGTTATTTTGGGGAACATAGTAGTGGTATGGCGTTTGCGATAAATGAGAGAGTGGGTGTAGAGGATATAGTGATAGATGTATAGGGTGAGATAGGGTAGTGAATTGGAAAAAGTAGTAGAAAGAAGTTTGAGATGAGTCAAAAAGTTGGGCTAGAAGATATATTGAGGGAAGTATAGGCTGAGAAATAGGGTAGTGCATTGGAAATGCTAAATTAGAAGAAAGTGATAAATATATAGATCCATAAGTACATTGAGAGTATATAGATGCATAAAGGAGGTAAGTATATGCAGATTAAAAATATTGATAGAGGTAGCGGATGTGAAATAGGGTAGTGCATTAGATATGCTTTTTCAGGAGAAAAGTAATAGACACATTAATTAATGGGAAGATGGGCAGCATTCCTGGCCCTGGCCCGTCTCGAACAGGCTCAAACAGGCACTCACCCTTGTCCTCTCTGCCCTTAACAGGCTCAAACAGGCACTCACCCTTGTCCTCTCTGCCCTTAACAGGCTCAAACAGGCACTCACCCTTGTCCTCTCTGCCCTTAGCCTCGACGCCCGGGCTGAGACGCCCTAACCCTGGCCTTTGATACCCCTAGTAATCAGGTGACCCCGTCAGCCAATGGGAACCCTAGCCCTAATACTATCCAATCACAACACTAGCCCTAAAAGCTAGAACCAATAGGAGATCAGGACCTTACAGCCAATCTTAGCCCTACTCCAAGCATCCAATCAGTTCAAAAACCCTGATCTCTATGTCCAATAGAGGCCCTAGCCCTACCAGTAGTCCCAACCCTAGTCCAAGCAACCAATGGGACGGGAAGCCCTAGTCACTACTTCCAATAGAAAGCCTAACCCTACTCTTAGTCCCACACCTAGTCCAGCAACCAATAACACCAGAAGCCCTAATCGCTACTTCCAATTAAAGGCCTAACCCTAGTCCTAGTTCCACCTTAGTCCCAACAACCAATAAAACAGGAAGCCCTAGTCCCTGCTTCCAATAGAAATCATAACCCTAGCCCTAGTCCCAACCCTACATTGATTGAATCACAGATCCAGAAACCAATCAGAACCCTCAAATACCCAACCAATGAGGACACTAACTCAAACCAATAGAAACATCAGATACAACCACCAATCAGTGTATACATGTAGCAGCCACTAGCAGACTATATAAGGTCCCAGCAACCTCAGACAAGGTTTGCTGCCCAGGGAGTTGGAAGCTGCTTCTCCTGTCCAGAATCTCCTAGGAGACAGACAGGCTCAATCCACACTTTGGATTTCTGCAGGTAAAGGCCTCACAAACTTGAAATCTAACAATACTGTTTGAATACAACTTTACTCCCTCTCCTGGCCAAAAACGAAGTGCACAGTCCCTATTAAACACAGTTTAAACAGCTCACAGAAGCACCCTCTGATGTAGAAAATCCCTGTTGCTGGAGGGGGAGGCAGGGGGGCTGGTTTCACTGGCTTGATAACACAAAATGGTGGCTGGGGGTGCACTGTTTAACATACAGGTCTTAGCACAGAGCAAAGGAGAAATTTGGAGGAAAACTGAATAGTCACCAGGAATGAGAGCGACAAACTACAGAGTTTGGACTGCAAATCCCACAATTCAACACGTTAAATGGAAGCAATCATGGGCAGGAAAACCACAAGTTTAACACACAAAACAGGTGATAAAATATACAATCACAGGCAGGTTAAAACGACATTTTTAAACTGTAACAACCACAGGCAAAGACAGTAATCACAGAAAGGGAAAATCGTTTTTAAAAACTTTTTGGAGGAGGGAAGAGACAGCACTAGTCTGCCTCCTTACCACTTGCTGGACTCTGCTCACTGCAATCTGGGGCACAGGTAGGCTGCAACTCACAAGATGGAGGAGAGTGATTTGGGGTGCACCCAGCAAAGCCTTAAGGGACCTGGGCAGGTGTGAGGGGAGGGCTCAGAGTTGCCTGGGAGCTGAATAGCCAATCCCCAGTCCTAGGCCTGCTGGCCTGGGGGTGGGGGTGAGGGCTGCTTCTCCTGTCCAGAATCTCCTAGGAGACAGACAGGCTCAATCCACACTTTGGATTTCTGCAGGTAAAGGCCTCACAAACTTGAAATCTAACAATACTGTTTGAATACAACTTTACTCCCTCTCCTGGCCAAAAAACGAAGTGCACAGTCGTTATTAAACACAGTTTAAACAGCTCACAGAAGCACCCTCTGATGTAGAAAATCCCTGTTGCTGGAGGGGGAGGCAGGGGGGCTGGTTTCACTGGCTTGATAACACAAAATGGTGGCTGGGGGTGCAGTGTTTAACATACAGGTCTTAGCACAGAGCAAAGGAGAAATTTGGAGGGAAAACTGAATAGTCACCAGGAATGAGAGCGACAAACTACAGAGTTTGGACTGCAAATCCCACAATTCAACACGTTAAATGGAAGCAATCATGGGCAGGAAAACCACAAGTTTAACACACAAAACAGGTGATAAAATATACAATCACAGGCAGGTTAAAACTACATTTTTAAACTGTAACAACCACAGGCAAAGACAGTAATCACAGAAAGGGAAAATCGTTTTTAAAAAACTTTTGGAGGAGGGAAGAGACAGCACTAGTCTGCCTCCTTACCACTTGCTGGACTCTGCTCACTGCAATCTGGGGCACAGGTAGGCTGCAACTCACAAGATGGAGGAGAATGATTTGGGGTGCACCCAGCAAAGCCTTAAGGGACCTGGGCAGGTGTGAGGGAGGGCGCAGAGTTGCCTGGGAGCTGAATAGCCAATCCCCAGTCCTAGGCCTGCTGGCCTGGGGGTGGGGGTGGGGGCTGCTTCTCCTGTCCAGAATCTCCTAGGAGACAGACAGGCTCAATCCACACTTTGGATTTCTGCAGGTAAAGGCCTCACAAACTTGAAATCTAACAATACTGTTTGAATACAACTTTACTCCCTCTCCTGGCCAAAAACGAAGTGCACAGTCCCTATTAAACACAGTTTAAACAGCTCACAGAAGCACCCTCTGATGTAGAAAATCCCTGTTGCTGGAGGGGGAGGCAGGGGGGGGCTGGTTTCACTGGCTTGATAACACAAAATGGTGGCTGGGGGTGCACTGTTTAACATACAGGTCTTAGCACAGAGCAAAGGAGAAATTTGGAGGGAAAACTGAATAGTCACCAGGAATGAGAGCGACAAACTACAGAGTTTGGACTGCAAATCCCACAACTCAACACGTTAAATGGAAGCAATCATGGGCATTGTAGAAGTAAACATTCTACTTTCTTAATGACAGTTATTTAATAACATTTAGTTTTTTTTCCTAAATGTCTTCGAGGACTGTATTGTATAATCTGGCACTAGTAATGCTAATTCAGTTTCCAGAATGTTTATCTAGTTGTTTCAAGTCTTTGGTATTGGCTTCACAACATAAAAAGCAACTGTACCTACTTTTCAAGAATCCTTTGAATGTGTTCTTTCTTTTTTCAACAGTACCTCTGCAGATTGAATGCTTCTATGCTTTCGGATACCTACTGAGGTGTTCTCTAAGAAAACTGCATGCCTAATACCAAGTTAGGGGCCTGGTCTAACTAGGAGTTCACCTCAGTGTTTGTCTTTTCAATAACCCCTCTCACCAGCAGATGATCTGTTGTAATGTATCATGTGGGAAATACGGTTACTGTTACTAAACCTGTTAACTTTCAATAAATGTTATTAATTTTAACAAAGTATACAAACATTGACATCCAGGACAAACCCCTGTCCCACGGTATCCCACCCCATTTCCCTACCTCCATTTCCCACCCTGCTAAGACTCCTACATATGATATCCTATTCTCTTGAGAAGCGGAGTTGGCCCTCCCTGTATATAAAGGATTCCTAGTTACCCCCCACCGAGGCACCACTCCATCTCCCAGACCTAAGGTTCAGCTGACTATTTAGTCGTTAGACGTCTGCTGAGGCTATCCATAGTGATCTAAACCTCCTAGGGCAGGTTAATTTCTGCTGACAGGAACTCTTATACTGGGCTCCACATTCTACCAAACAGGCTTTTTTCCCCCTTAGAGCCTTTGTAATTTTCTAAATCCTCTAGAGAAACCATTCCCTATGTGAGTCGATGAGATAAGGTTGGGCAACTTACTAAATAGGTGTTTAGCTGAGAGTGGCAGAGCATTAGTTAATTTCCAGGTGTTTTTATTTTATCCCCATCGCACTTTTCGTATCCACCCTAATAGGATGCTCTAAGGCGTTCTAGGGAGGCAGCATATGTCTGCTTTCCTTCTTTCCATACGGTGGAGTCTAGTTTCAGTGTGGTGCCATCGAAGTAAAATCTTCAGGCCTGCCTCTGTTCTGAGAGAACAGGGGAATTCTACACTTGTAGGAGTCAAATTCTCCTCTTGTTTCCTGTCATTAAGCTGCACCCCTAGTTCCTCGGTCACAGTCCCCTGGAAGTGCCATCAAGTGTCTTTCTTGGCGCCGAAAGGAATACTATATATATATGAGAGATACATCATTTTTAGTGCTTCTATTGTAAGTGTTTGACCCCTGGAAACTATGAAACCCATGTACCCAATCTCTTTTTAAAGATTCTGAAAGCCAGTGGATAGAAGCCATATATCGAAGGTGAGCTGTCAAGATACCCATCCATAACAGAATTAAGTCCCCCTGTGAACCAGAGAGTTTATACTGCTCTTTTTCAACATTTGATGCATACATGCAGCCAAAGTCACCTGAACATCACCCAGCCTCCTCTAGACCAGTTAACATCTACACTGGTTTTCTTTATAGCCTCTGTCTGCAAGGAAACCACATTTCTGGATATTATGATTGGTACACCTACATTTTTGATTCACTAGGTGCCAAAAACGAGGAAAGATATCTCTGATCTTTTATGCATTTACTTTATGCTAAAGAGCACCCTGGATAAGTTAGGCCAACCCCCTTCTCCAAGCAATCAGTGTGACTGAGTGAGAACACCCAGACCATACCCCCTCTGCCCCAATGATAATATTGACATTCGACAAAACTCTCGCCCCAACATCTTAATCTACGTTTCTTCTAAAAGTCCCTTTTTCAAGTTCTCTTTCCTTGTAATTTACAGCCGCAAGTTTAGGCTGTTGTGCCATTATGTCATCAGACCCCAGGCCATGATTCTAGAATGCTTTTTCACTTATGCTAAGCTCTCTTACTTTCCTTGAAATTCATTTGTATCGTTTGAACATACTTCTACTGCTTCATTATACTGTTTGATGTGGTGTTACATTATGGCGACCACTTAGTTCAAACAGCTCCTCATCAGTCACTTGTGTTTGGATTTGTGAATGCATTTGTGTTGCTTCTTGGTCATCACTGTTTCCTCCTTTCCTCACATCAGTGGCAATTAGAAACTGCTTAGGAGTTAATTGAGCTGCTGGCAGGGCTGAAGCGTATTACCTTCTTTCCCTATTGGGCAATGTTTTGTTTGTATGACTGTTCACACATCTTCTGCTATTCACTTTGGCTCCAGTTTCAGTACGGGGTCTTTTCTTCCTGTCTCTCACCATTCAGTCTCTCAGCTGGAAGATCCATCTGACTGGCCGAGATGTGATAATCAGTGCCTTGCATCTGGGCAATGGGGAGTGCCAATGATATCATACTTGGAATTGCTGCATTTTCTCTGTCCCTGTCTGTTGGCCAAGTCTTCTGTCTGGCATGGTTGGGTAGATGTCCGTGAACATTCAACAGGATTGATAGCCATGGATAACCATGCCAGTATCCTTGGATGTGCTATGAATTTATTCTATTGTCTTGTAGTCACAGAAATTAACTAGGATATCCTGTAGACGTTAATATTTTACTTATGTTTGAGACTGACTATAGAAACAGTTCAGTGCTATGCTGGGTATATTCTGCAATATTACACCCCCCTCTCAGTTCACTCCGTCAGTTCGTTAATTAAAGAGTTCCCCTTTTATCCCTTTTGATCTTTATTTAAAGAGCTCTCAAGATCTTCAGATTTAAACTTTCTTATTTTATCATTGGCCTCTGTTTTGTGTGCCAAGGCGTAGAGTACTATTACTGGTGAGCCACATGTTATTGGCCTTCTTCTAATCCTGTTTCAGATTGTGAGCCCCCTTTCACTGATCTTCACTGACTTCCACTTGAATCTAGTGCCGGTGCTCTTAGTCTTTTTTCAGACCTTCTTTTGTTGGCTGACAGATTGCAGATCCAGGCATATAGTTGCCAGTCGGCAGTCTACCTTCCGGTTTTATTATACTTGAGTGTGTGTGATGAACAAGTGGGAAATATTTAGCAAAAGTAAATGACTGTTATTTTACATAGGGAGTATCAGATCTCAGAACATTCATAGGTAATACAGTAGATTTTAGTGAGTAAAACCCAGTTCTGCTCGTCTTTGCTAACCAGCCTCACACTGCCTCCGGAAGTGATAGCAGGGAGCCTTATATTGGAGCCACCCCTACATGCTGATGTCCGTTTTCTGTAGGAACTCTTCCATGCCTTCAGATGTGGAGCGACTGTGACAAATTACAAGTTCGGTAGTATGCTAATTCTTATGTGGAACCTATTCAGAACCCTAAAAGCCTGCTCCACAGAATGAGGGACGGAGGGAGGTGAGGAATCTGCAGATAGAGTATCCACCAGAAAGGGCATTACCAAAGATGAGTAACTTGTTCTTCTGATAAAGTTCTTCTTACCGCAGATTCCTCACTTTTTGAATAGATTCAAAAGCGGTACCTTCCAAAAGGTGGAGGGTCTGAGGGATGGTCTTGCATCAGGAAGTCCTGCAGTGCTGAGTGAGCAAAATGCCCTTTCCTGCTGATTTGATAGTCTAGACAGTAATGCCTGATGAATGTGTTACGGAAGCTGATGTAACAGCCTGGCACATGTCCTACACTGGAACTCCTCTTGCCAATGCTGTTGTGGCAGACTTGGCTCTGGTGGAGCATCAAGAGGCTCCTTTTTTAGGTCTCGCGCCTAGCGTTGCAGTGCGCAGCACTGCTCGCGCAGCGCGAGACCTCTAGAAAGGGCTTTAGAAAGCTAACCACACGCTCGTGCGTGTGGTTTTGCTTTCCGCGGCTGCCATTGGCTTTCGCGTGCTTTTTTTTTACAAAATCCAGCACGCAATTGGGCAAAGGCGGGCGCATGTCCCGCCTTTGCTCCGCCCATTCCCGTCGGTGGCCTGCACGCGCAGCAGCGCACATTCGTCTCGCTGCCGCTGCCGCGCTCCCTCCCCCGCTCCTCTGTGGTGCGCGCACACCACTGGTTTCGCGTTCGGCTCCTCTGTGGTGCGCGCGCACCACAGGTTTTTTAAAATGGTTCTGTAAAGTGCGAGTCCGGTACAGAGAGATTGCAGAAACGCACCAGCCGACTAAGTTTGCTCTCCGCTTTGTATTAATCTCCTCATGAATGTGCACAGGAGGTCAAGTTATTGAAAATATTTACAACATGTAGTTATGTGGCTCCGTGTCGCTTACTACTGTATTCTTGGCCTGACTTTACCTAAGGGAAAACGCATTTATTAATCGATTGTATTATCTCCTACCAGTCAGTCTCTTCTGCAACAATGATACGACTGACTGGGCTACACTGGAGATGGCACTGAAGGTAGCGCGTTGGCAGACACGTCTACAGACGGCTAGTCCGTTCTCGATGTCGACGGTACTCTGGAATACTGTTGCTGTCCCAGTGTAGCTGGACATAGACCATCAGCAGACCATGGATTTCGATGCCGGGCGAGGATCCTACTATACCTCTGGACTTCAATGGCAGGTGAGCGAACATTCGGGTGTCTTCTCGGTGAAGTTTCTAGCTCCCCACTTTTCACTGCTGCTAATGTTTTTCACCTCCTGTTTTCCTTGGTGGTGCTGTCTCTTACATGCATTGCCATAGTCCCTGTGCCTTTTGCCCCATCTTCACCCTCTGTTTAGAGTGTGCCTGTTAACTTCGCTTTTTTCCTAAACTTGCGCGTCGCCTGCTCCCCTTTGCATCCTCGTGGACTGGTCACCTCTCACGCACCCTTTGCTGCTCATGCCACTGTTCACTCCAAGGTGCTCGGTGCCCACTTTCAAATTGTGATCCTTCATCCTCATCAACGATCCACTGTAGCGCATATCGCCATTGTCCACTCCATTCCACAGTGCCTGCCACGTCTCTCTCCATCACCGCCCGCCACCTTTACTGCACTCATCACCCCCTGCAATGCTTGTCCTCCCCACCCATTGCCAGGATGTCACATTTTACCATCACCTTCTACCATGACAGGTACCAACACTCACGACTTGCTATGCTCAGTATCTCCCGTCACGCATTAGCTCAGCTTTGCTTGCCTATGACTTTCTAGAACACATTGGTGCCTGTGTATCTCTTGACCCTACGGCGCTTGCCATGCCAGTCAGTCTCTGCGGAATTCATGCATGAAGGCTCACACCCATCAGTGCCAGCACTAAGGTTTTCTACATTGTCCCGCCCCGTCCCCAGCCTTAAGCGCCTGTTGTGTCTCGCGCATCAATCTGTAGTGCTCCTTTCAACCACTTATCTGCAGTTGATTTTTTATCTTATCTCCTTCCTCCTACCTACCTCTTCGCAAGAGGTGCCAGACCTGCACGGAACTCTAAATATGCAGACACTTTTTGGCTACAGACCAAGCAAAGGTGACTTATTCTGCTAGCCACCTTCCTATGTGTAACTGTACCCTTGACCATCTGGTGCCTACTCTTGTGCTCTATTATTCATGCACCAGCCGGCATTAAGGCGCAGGGTGTGAGCTCATTCATATCAGTGTAATGCCTGCCATGTAAACACATAGGGTGGATATTGGTATTTAATGTTGACTGTGGCAACGTATTCTTCTCACATTAATTAGTCGTGTGCATGTATTTTAATGGCATCGTGAAGCTAAGGAGAGTGGTAGTGAAGATTTAAGAAAAAAAATAGTGTGTCTCTTAAACTGAGATGCAGTCATCGATCAGTATTGTTTTTAAAGCCGTTTTAATAATGGAAGCTGACCCGTGCAAACGTGGGAGGCAAAGACAATGAGCAGCGCACAATTTGGTCTGTATTTACAAGCGTCTTCGGAAGTGTGGCATTGCCTCAAACCACTTTGGCATTATTGAGTCCATGTTTAGCATACCGATAATTATTTGCCTGTCATGCTGGTGCCCGCCGAAGACATAATGATGATTATACCTGGACGAATGTGAATATATTTGGCATTAGAAAACTTTCAATAGGGTTCGATAGGGTTCCCTGGCAAAATGCTTATTATTGCCATATTTTCGGCATCCGTGGTGTAATGCTACCATCCCTTGTGAGTGCCATTGAGTTGGGTAACAAAAAACATCTGTTATTCAGCGCCAGGATACCCTTTGGGTGAATGTGCGCTTTACAAATACACATTTTATGTTATGTTGTTTATTTCTCACTCCCCTATGGGGATACCAGTGGGTACTGAACTGTTGAACTCCAGTAGACCACTCTCCTACCTCATGCACCGGACACTGGTCACATTACCAGACATCACCAAAGTGACCCCCAAATCCAACATCTTCTGGACTTCAGTCCTGATGCAGTCCCTGACATGGTCAGGTTGCCTATAAATCTTATTTTTAATAGGCAGACTGTCCCCAGTGTCCACTTCATGAGTGCACCAGGTGTAAAAAATGTAAAAAAAAATGTAAGTCCGTTTTTATATAGCGCAGCTACTCACCCTTACGGGTCTCAAGGCGCTGGGGGCCGGAGTGGAAATTAACTGAGCTATTGCCCAGAGTCACATGGTGCTGAGCTGAGCTGCCTCCGGAGCCGGGGATCGAACCGTGAACCCTGTGCTCCGAAGTCAGCTGCCCTGGCCGCTGCACCACACCTCTCCACTGGTGGTCTGACTTGGAGTCAGAGAGAACATATGCCGCGCTTTATTTTACTTTGACATGGAGCATTTCCATTGGCATGCCGCGCTTTATCTTCAAGTATGGTGGCCACGCCTTTCTACTTCTCCTAATCATGGGAAGAAGTAGCAGTGCCTGCCTAGATCCAGGTGGGCTGTTATTGTTCTTGTTTGTGCAAATCTCTGTGGTGCACCCAGCAGAGCAGGGCCAGACACTGCAGCTCTGAAATAGTAAAGGTGAGTTAATATCCTTGGTAGCAATACACTTGTACTTGTTAAAATCTTTTGTGATACTTTAAATTTTCCAACTTTCAAAGTCAATATTTTTTTAAAACAAAAGAAATGCAATGTGTCTTTCATAGAGCGAAGACACACAAGGCAGGCATGGCGAAACATTTAAATTGTAAAGTTAGACTAATAACTTACTTTACCACAAGATTTTTGCCTCTATCATAAGTCCTTGTGTCCTTGTGTAATGTAACTGGTGCTCATGTAAAGCGCTCCAATACCTTCGGGGCGAGTAAGCGCTACATACATTTGCAAAAAAAGTCATTTTAAAATGTTGCCTCTTTTGGAGTATTCTGTGAACTCTTTGAGACGTGGGCAGAGGAAGGGAGGAGTTAGGTGTAATCTTATGTCCTTCAATGCTATCACTTAAGTCGCTAAACATTCCAAACCTCCAGTATTGTAACCAAAGTTCGAATACTCAGCTGTGCCTTTTGCTACACAGCATCATTACTCGATACCTCTTGCCTTCACATATTCTGTCACTACGAGTGGAATTCGCGCTCAACACGTCTTGAGTGCGTGTATGAGCATCCTCTTTCAATGTATACCCGGAAGTAGCTGTAGCTTACTGAACCGATAGCGCATATCTGTTTTTCGTAAACATTATCCTTTTTCCACTATATGTATATTAGTCGGTTCCCATTCCAATATGGCTTCTCGGCAGGCTTAATAATGCAGTTGCAAGATGTCCTGCATCCGGTTGACAATCTGTAGGCTTGTGTTTGTCTTTTTATGCATCTGCCTGCTTCTCTGTTTCTGTTCGCATGTTTCTGTGTGTGTGTGTGTTTACCTGGATGTCTGTTTGTGTAATTCATGGCCTTTGTCAACAAGGCAGTCCTCTATTCTGTCCTTCTTTTATGGATACAAGCATCGCTGTGAAGGTGCTGCATATGGAATTGTTGGTTTGGGGCTGGCGTACTTTAGTCCGAGGCTTCCGGGCAGCACAGACCATGGTGCCACAGAGCCAGCAGTGTCATGCCCTCCTTTATTAGCGCTCCGCCTCCATCAGTCCCTTCATCCAGCATACATGGTCCCATGTGTAACATATTGCAATAGTGCCTAGGAACAGCACAGGCCCGATCCTATTAATATGCCCTCTCACAGTCACATTACAATTAATAGATACACCCCAACTGATACTGACGTATTTATTTTACAAATACTCTCTGCTTCTTTGGTTTACTTTTGGCCAATCACTGTCTAAGAGAACATCCCGGCAGTCCATCCCACGCTGCTCCCTGCTTCCTCCCTTGGTAGGTAAGAGACATTGCCATTTACAATGCCAATAGCTCTAACTTGAAAAAATGCCAGACCTATTGCATTTCCAATGCTTGTTTGGTAGGGAATAGCGTGGTTTTATGCACCAGAGGAACCACCTGGGCACGGTTTGCTTCTGGACCACTTTTTCATTCGTAGAACTGGCAGAGCCAATGAAAAGCTGATCCTCTGAGTGCTCCTTCGTGCACTCAATGTAAAAACTGAGCTGCTTTTGAGGCCAACTTGTGGGGCCCTGCTCCTTTAGAGGAGTGAGGCGGAGCGAAAAAGGAGAGTGATAGGCTGTCCCTCATGGAAGAACAACACCCTTGGCAAGAAGGAAGCACAGTTTGCAGTACAAACTTGTCCGTAACAAAAGTTGTATTTAGAGGTTGTTCTGATGGCACCTTTAGCGCAACAGAGAGATCTCTTGGAATTCGAGCCTGCAGTGTTGTGGCGCTTCATGTCATATCATCCATGACACCACTCTGCTTGTTGTAGTACCATATGGGGGTTGCGTTGTCAATCACGACCTGAACCAGATTCCCCTTGATGGACAGGAGAAAGGCGTTCATAGCCAACTGGATAACATGAAGTTCCGGAATGGTTATGTGGTGACTGAGCCCTGCCGTAGATCTAAGGCCCCTGATATCAACCAGTCTGGAAGAATTTGTAGGAGCACTATTGAACCTGATTATGGCCACAGCCTCTGCTGCTATTGGGTCCTCACAGTCCTTCATTATTCCTAACTGGGCTACCTGCTGATTAGAGCTTTGATTTATTGATGGATCCATTTCAAATATTAGGCAACAACCGGGCAATCCCATACAACATGCATGAATATACCATTCACTATATTACAATAGAAGAAAGAGAGTCTGGGAGCCATATCCATTCGCCGTAACCTGGTTGGTGGAAAATAGATTCTGTGGAAGTCTTTAAAATGTATTAACCCCAAGTAAGCAGATATGACTAGGCTGTGGGAAGCTATCTTCACGTCCGTCCAACTTTCATAGTCTAGTTTGCCCACATCATTCTCCCCTTTTTTCCAGATATCAGTGAAAGAGTGGGGAGTGTTGACTATCAGTGAACCGTAGATTCAAGAAATACTCTTTTTGCCTACCTGTCCACGTGTTGTCTTTTCTTCTGTGGGATTAAACTCGGGTAACATTTAGTTTACTTTTGTATGCGTCCAAGGCATGTTTGGTTTGTAAGTAGCAGAAGCATTGTGAATTACAGCGCTGATGCTGGGCAAATGATTGAATAATTTTATGTGGTCAGAGGCCCACACTTTACCCAGTTTTGAGATCCCTATATAAGGTCTCTGGGTTGGATGCCCTCAAGCTGTGATATTTGCTAGCCAGGAACACCACCACACCACAGGCGAGTACATTAATTAAGAGTTTGAACCACTTGTTGTGCCGCAGTGCCTTGTGCCAGCACAAAACTGGCAGTTTTGTAATGTATGGAAGTATGTGAGGGAATGTTGTCCCATAGTTTAGTCACACTATGTCATGCGGCTCCAATAATCCGATCTACTGCTATAGAGCCAGTCGTTGATTGGGGCCAAGTAGAAGTCCCAATAATATTGCTGAAAATCGGGGTCCCCAAACCAGCTTCATATTGTAATTGTGAGTATTTACATAAAGAACACTATGACGTTCCACTGGTCCATAAAAAAAAAATCCTCAATAGGGATCGAAGATTTAGAAAGAATCAGGCCGATGGTGGGAAGGGGATGTTTTGTAGGGTGTATAGAAATTGTGGTAGCAATATCATCTTGAAAATTGCACGCCCTATAGTGGTTAGTGGAAAGGAAGCCCTCCCCTCCAGTTCACGCTTGCTTGTGTTGCAGTGCGGTGATGTTCAGCTCCCTCCCTTTGTTTACATCTCTTGTCACCCACATTCCCAAGTATTTAAAGTAGCCATCTGCTACCCTCATAGAGGTGTAGTGCAGACATTGCGGTGGAAAACCCAGTATGGGTTTATATATAGTTTTGTCCCAGTTTACCTCCAGAACAGAAGCGTCACTGTGGTGTCAGCAGTAGTGTATATTTTTAAAGAAACTCCAGTGGGATTCCATTTGGGTCCGGGGTCTTGCTAGAGGTCCTATTTACTATTGCTTGGTGTAGCTCTTTAAGTGAGATGGGGAGGTTGAGGGCTGCCACTCTGCGTCTGAGAGAGTAGGGAGAGGAAGATCACTAATTATTTGATGATCAAGTTCCTCCTATTGGAGTACACCCTGCACGAACAAATTTTGTAGTATGCATCAACGGTTTCCACAATGTCTATACACAGTCGGAAGTCAATTGTCTGTGGCTCCCCACTGTTGCTGGAACAGTCCTTATCTTAGTCTCCCTGCTAGCCAACCAATATAGCAATTTCTCTACCTTGTCCCCCCCATTCATACCTTTTCCTAAGAGAAGACCCATGCTTTTCAGGCTGAGTCCGTCGTACTATTTTTAAAGGTGGAGTGAGCCAATGCTGCCTGCTGAATGTGTCCTCTGAATATGTGGTGGAGACTTGTTTCTCTAGGGTCTCTTTCCCTGTCCAAAGCCTCTAGCTCTCCCTCCTGATCCCTGGATTTACACTTGAGGTAGGAAATGGCCTTTCGTCAGATTATTATTTTAAATATCTCCCAGAGGGTTGTCACAAAGGGAACCAAATTTGTATTGAATTCAAAATGTTCTGTTTCTTTCCTGAGTAGTTTGGTCAAGTGCGCATCTTTAAGCAACCAGGCGTTCATGCACCAAATCCTCCTTTGTCCCCTGTTCGTACCATGTAGAACTATTTCAATTGGAGAATAGTCTGAGAGAACTCTAGGGAAAATACAGACTTGTTTAACACCAGTGGAGTCTGATTCAGGAACGAAGATATAATCTAGGAGTGAAGCAGAGTGATTTTGAGCAGAGTATTCTGTGAACTGCCTCGCTTTTCCATCTGCGCCAAGTATCAACCAGTCCAAATGAAGCATCCCTCCGACAGTGCACATCAAGGGTTGGGTTTATGACCAACTTCCCCACCAATAATTGTCGCTCAGTCAGTCAAATAACTTTATTTGAATTGAACAATGCAATTCATAAAAGTATAAAAACATAAATGGATCATACAATTGCATCACAATTCAATAGAAAATATTGACAGTAAATATATAATAAAAGTACATCTTAATGTTTGGATCCCAAAACACCTGATTAAAAACCATTTTTATAAAGAAACACACATGAGGAGCAGCTGAAGAGTGTAAAAACAATAAAGCAGGACGCACTTGCCTAAAATTCAAAGGTGTCAAGAGGGGCTGAATATATTTGTAATGAAGAGTATTAAACCTAGGACAAATAAAAACAATATGCAAGGTTTCAGGAATCGAAGCATTATCACAGGTACATGCAGGCTACTCAGAGGCTTTAAGCCACCCATAGACAGCAAATAGTAATTGGGGGATCATATTTAATATAAATAAAGTCAGTAACCTTTTATGATAGCCAGATGTAGGAAAGTGCCCCATTTTTACATTGTCGCCCCCACTTTTTGCCCACTGGTATTGATGTGCTTGACTGGATGTGCACTGGGTCCCTGCTAAACAGGCCCCAGTGCTCTTTCCCTCAAAACTACAGCATGCTCGGTTGTACCCCAATTGGCATGGACTTTAGCACTGTTGTAAGTCCCTGGTAAACGGTACCTATTGTACCCAGGGCATGGGTACCAAAGAGGGTCCTGATGGGCTGCAGTATGTATTATACCACCCAAAGGAACCCTCCCAAAATCTGCCTGCAGACTGCCATTACAAGATGTGTGAAAGGGCGCAAGCCCTTCTGAAGACACAAAATTGCACACTCCCTGTGTGCGATGCTCAAGTACACTGCATGTCTTATATGTAAGTCACTCCTACGGCAGGCCTTGGAGCCCTAAGGCAGTGTGCATTATATTACATGTGAGGGCACATCTGCATAAGCAGATATGCTGAGTGATGTCTAGTTGCATTGCTAAAATATTGCAAGTGATCAGGAAGCCATTTTAAAGGTATGTCCTTGGCACTGGTCATTACGAGTTACCCAGCTACATAATGGTTTCACTTCACTGAAAATAATGGTGTTTGGCATTAAACACCTTGCCTCAATAAATGTATACAGATGCCAGTATCAGATTTATCGTGACATGCACCCAGAGGGCACCTTAGAGGTGCCCCCTGAAAACCTACTAGTTGTAGGAAAGTGCCCATTTTGACATTGTTACCCCCACTTTTATGCCTGGTATCTGGTGCAGTTTTGACTGAATGTGTGCTGGGTTCCTTCTAACCAGGTCCCCAGCACCAGTGTTCTTTCCCTAAACTGTACAATTGTTCCACAGTTGCCATCCCTTTAGGATCCTTTGTAAGTCCCTAGTAAGACGTACCCCCTAGTACCTAGGGCATTGGACCTAAAGAGGGGCACTAAGGGCTGCATCATGAACTGTGCCACCCTAGGGGACCCCTCACCAAGCTCATGCAAACTGCCACTGCAGTCTGCCTGTCTTGGTGCAGAGTAAACCGAAGAGTCAACATGGAACACATCCCTGTGTGCCTTGCCTGCCAGCACTACATGTGATATAGGTAAGTCACCAGGCCTTACAGCCCTAAGGCAGGGTGCACTATACCCATGTGAGGGCATCTCTGTGAGAGTGGATAATTCCCGGTGATATCCAAGTTCTCCCTTAGATATTAACAGTTACAGGGAAGCCATAACGAGTCCATGGGCTGGACACTTGTCCTTATGAGTTCCCCAGCTACATGATGGCTTCACTGTACCCCAAGGTGTTTGGTATCAAACAACTCGTCTTAATAAACCCACACTGATGCCAGTGCTGGATTTATTAATAAATGCAGACAGAGGGCACCTTAGAGATGCCCCCTGAAAATCTACTGACTACTAGTGTGTTGACTGACTGGTCTCGGCCAGCCACCAAAGACAGGTTTCTGACCTCCTATGGTGAGAGCCTCTGCTTTCGGAGGTCCGGAACAAAGCCTGCTCTGGGCGGAGGTGTTCACACATCCTCCAGGCAGGATGGACAATTTCAGGGCAGGAAACTTCAAAGGCCCTGCTTCCTTTGTTATGTGATCCCGGGCCTCTCTAGATAGTGGCGGTGCCCGACTCCCTGTCCTGACCCCACTTTTTGGCAGCAAGACAGGCGTGAACATTTGTTAGATTAGGAGGTGTGCCCGCATTCAGCCAGCATCATCCCTAGGGCCGATTCCTCCATGTTGTTTTGGACGGAATTCCCATTCTAGGGTTATGGTTATGCCCACTTCCCACAGGAAGTGTTCATTTGGAGGATGTAGACACCCTAAAGGTTGATAGCCCATTGGCTATTACCTGTCACTCCCCATAGCTCCCCCAAATTGAGTATTTAGGTGGCACCCCTGAACCCAAGAACTCGGATTCGACGGATCAACAGAAGGACAAAGAAGAGTCGTTGCCTGGCGAGAACTGCAGCAGAACTTTGGACTTTGGCGCGAAACCCTGCCGTCCTCAGCCCTCTTTCGACAATCTCGACAGAGTGACTCATCCTGCGAACTGTAGAACTACCAAAGCCTTGGGTAGCCTGCCAGCACTTTGAAAATCACCTTCAGTCTCCCTTGGAGTAGAGGAACTACTCCCCTGCCATCCACAGGCACCGACAAGCAGAGTCCGGTCCACCGCCTTGCAGCTGCCTGACCGGCGCCGCAGACTACCAGTAGAAGGTACTCGTGCTCTGGAAGATCCGATCTGTCTCTCCACCTACTGGGAAGACACCAGGACCAACCGTAGCTGTGCAGCACCAACACCCGGGGTACCAGAACCCCTGCACCAAACACCTACCGTGAGTGTCCAGCCCGAATCTTCACTGCACTAGGACCAGGCAGCTGTCTGGGGACGTCATCAGCACTGAGACCCGCTTCGAAAGTGGCCCAGCTGCTTTGATTATGCCCCTGCAAGCTGTTTGTCACTGACGTCGAAGTGCATCTTTGCGCACCCAGCCGCCTTAACCGCTCTGCACCCGAGCCCCCCCCCCCCCCACAGGCTGGGTCCCCACGAATCGACTGTGCCCCTGTGCTCCAAGACCTCTTGCGAGCTCAGCCTCTGTTTGGGAGCCCTCAGACTTGCCTGCAAGTCCCCCGGTGCAAGCTCTTTTCAGGTGGCCCCCCTTCCCCGTAGCTTGCCAGCAACCAGCCTCACTAGCACCCTGCTCCCGGTAGAACCCGGGCTGTTCTTGAAGTACTGCTGATAGTACTTTGAACCTTGGCCTACTAATACTCCAACCCTAGAAGGTGAACCTCTGAAGCAGGTTGTACCTACCTTTATGCATCTATGATTTTCCTCCCATAGGATTGCTTTGTGCGTAAAAGCACACAGATTTAAACGCTTTACTTACCTGGGCATATTTTTATCAAAAACTGTTCCTACCTTGAAACGAAGTTTTTGAGTTTGAAATATATATAAAAAGTGTTATTTTTCTAAATTGGTCTCGGATTTATTCTTTGAATGTGTGTGTAGAAAAGTGCCCCTTTTTGCATGGTTGCCCCCCACTTTTTGCCTGATGCTCTTTGACTAAGTGTGCCCTGGGTTCCTCCCAATTAGGTACGCAGGGCCTATGTTCTTTCCCTAAAACTGTACTGTTGCAAACCCAATTGGCAACTCTCTGGCCACATGTAAGTCCCTTGTAAAAGGTACCCTGGGTACCAAGGGCACTGTGACCAGGGAAGGTCTCTAAGGACTGTAGCACATATTGTGCCACCCTTAGAGGCCCTGTACCTTAACACACACACACTGCCATTGCACATCCCTGTGTGCCATGCCTACAACCTACTGTCTATGGTATAGGTAATCCACCCCTCTAGCAGGGTGCACTATACCACTGGTGAGGGTATAGGTGCATGAGCCCTGTACCCCTACGGAGTCTAAGTCCATTCTTAGACATTGTAAGTGCAGTAAAGCCACAAAAAGTATATGGTCTGGGAGTTTGTCATTACGAACTCCACAGCACTATAATGGCTTTGCTGAAACCTTTGGAAGTTTGGTATCAAACTTCTCAGCACATTAAACCCACACTGATGCCAGTGTGGGATTTAATGCCAAATGCACTCAGAGGGCTTCTTCGAGATGCCCCATGAAAAACGACCTAACTCTAGTGTCCTGGCTGAGTGGCTGCTCACCAGCTGCCACCACCAGACATGTTTCTGGAACCCTGGGTTGAGAGCCTCCCGCTCTCGGGGTCCTGAAACTAAGCACATCCTGGGTCGAGGTGCCAAGCCTCCTCCCCCAGGATGGGCAGGGTCTACGAAGGGGAAGCTTCAAAGGCTTGCCGCCTTTGTGAGCTGACCCAGCCATTTGCTGCTCCTAGCAAACTGGCCCCCACTGGTTCTGACCCCCACTTTGAGGGAGAATCGGCGGGAAAACCAAGATAGGAGGAGAGGTGTGCCCACCTTTGCCAACCCCACCCCTCAGGTGGGGGAGGCGAGGCGAAGCACAACTCCCAGTCCCCGCCATTTTGAAGATGAGTGAACCCAGCCAACCAGAGTAAGGCTTATGCCCCCCTCCCACTGGAGGATGGCATTATAGGAGGTGTATCCACCTCAAGGAAGAGACCCATTGGTCCTGACCTGTATCTACCTGAAACGCCCCTAAATTAAAAATTTAGGGGCCACCTCGAACCTTGCCTCCTCAGGCAAGCAAGGAGGAGTACAGAAGAGCCGTGCAGCAGGAAGAAGAGGAGGACACCAACTTATTAGGCCCCAGCCCTACTGGCCTGTCTGGAGCTCGACCTGCTCCAGCGGATTCCCAGCATGTCCTGCAGCCAGCAGCTCCCAATATCCTGGAGGACCTGCCCTGCCTTCCCCACAAAGACTTTGTCTCCTCTGAGCACCGGACTTGCTCCAGAAACCAGACTCTGGCTCCGGCCGAATCCCCGAGTCTGCACCCGACGCCCACGGCCCAAGTTCGAGTGGCCAAACACCACGGGGAGGTCTCCCCGGCGATCCTGACCTGGGATCTAGTGATCCCTGACCTGCCTAAAGCCTCCCGACAACGCCTGCAGCCTCTATCTGGAGAATACCCCGACCGCGACCGGAGCTGGTAAGGAAAACCTGACTCCTCAAGACACCCCTGCACCCGACGCCCCACAGCCTTGGGTGGCCCAACCGGCGGTGTCCTGGCAATCCCCAGCATCCCAACTTACCTCCAACCGGTGGTCACCTCCAGAAAGTCTTTGTGCCTGGGCCTGCAGTGTTTGTTCTGACTGGAGCTTCCCCATTGAAAGCAACAGAGTACCGGACACCGATCCAGCACCCTGCACCCGGCCGTCCCTGTGCCGCTGTGAGTGCACCTTGTGTGCTAACTTGGATCCCCCTTTGCCCTGAGCTTAACCCCAGGAGCTTTGCTCCCTCAACCTTGTGGCCTGCCCAAGAGCGGCCACCAACCGACGGCCACCCTAGCCCCAAAGGCTAACATTGGGCCTCAGCACTCTGTACCCGGCCGCCCTAGTGCCGCTAAGGATGCTTTTTGAGTGCATCCTTGACCCTGGGGAACCCTTGTTCTAACCCCAGAAACTCAACCCTAAAGACGTTTACTTACCTGCAAACTGATAACCTAATTTTTCTCCATAGGATTTCATTGACTGTTTTCCTCTGAAAAACCTCTAAGTGTTGAGGGTGTTTGTATGGAAACTTAAGAAACTGTGGTTTTATGAAAACTGTTTTACTTACCTTTTATCTAGGAAATGTCCCAGTATGGTATCTAGTCATATCACACTGAGTAGTAAAAGTAATCTAGAAAGTAATCTAAAGGGTAATCAAAAGTATTTACAACTGTATTTGCATATTTTACAAACCTGTAAGAAAAGTCATGATTCATCTAGCTTGCTTTTGAACAATCTGTTTTAAAAAGTAAAATTCTATTTACCTGTACCAAGTCCTACTTGGTTCTATAAATAATATACAACAAAGAAATATTTTTAATACAAACAATTGGTCTGAGTTCAGTCTTTGAGTGTGTGACATCATTTCTTGCCTGAGTGTGTACAATAAATGCTTAACACTACCCTCTGATAAAGCATTACTGCTCGCCCACACTACCACAAATAGAGAGTAAGGTGATATCTACTTATACCTCTGTATACCTTTGGGGATCCACTGGGCTCCGTGCACACTATACCTTACTGTCGTATAGTATATACAGAGCCAGCTTCCTACAGTCCAGCCTACCACCAAAGACGAGTTTCTGACCCCCTGTAGGTGAGAGCCTGCGCTCTCAGACGCCAGAAACCATGCCTGCTCTGGAGGAAGGTGTCCACACCTCTTCCAGCAAGATGGCTAGGGATTTAGCATATCTAGGCCAGAGGCTTCAAAGCCTCTGCCGCCTTTGATGTGCGACCCTGACTTTGCCCCCAGACTTGGGGAATGCCACCCCCTGCCCTGGGGTCCATTTGGCACCAGAGCAGACAGGAACTCAGCTAGTCAGAAGGCATGTTGCACTTACAATCTGGACACACCCCTAAGGTGGGCCACCTGAAGTTGACAATCGTAGAAGGGTTTCACAATCTTGGTTTTTGTAAACTAGTAACTCTGGGTCAGGATTATGCCCACTCCTCGCAGGAAGTTGGCATATAGTGGGTGTAGACACCCAAGGAGTAGGTAGCCCCATTGACTAATACCCTACACTCTCCTAAAAGCCCCTAAATTCAATATTTAGGGGCCCCCCCTGACACCAGACATACAGAATCAGCTACACAGGAACAGAAGAAGGACAAAGAAGAGCTAACACTGCAAGAACAGAGGTTCCACGAAATTGGTGCCAAACCCTGCCTGACTGCTGGTAACCTTGACAATTGCAGGACAGACTCGCCCAGAGCTGCACATCCTCCTCAAACCCTTGGAGGACTGTCGGACTGTCCAGCTCTTCAACAACCTTGCAGCATCTCCCTTGGGGTGGAGGAGCCATCCCCCTGCATCTGCAGGCACCGACCGCACTTGTCTGTTACTCTGTTTTGTTTGCCATCAGGCCCACAGAGGAAGCGTCTCACCAGGAGGATGTCACTGTGGTATAGGAGGTCAACCCCGTCTCTCCAGTGAGTTTCAAGACGCTAGACCCTCCTGGAGCCTCCCAGCACCAATACCCTGGGTACCAGAGCATTTGTCGCAACCAAGGCTTGTTAAGTGTCCAGTCTGGACACCGCCGTAAAAGCCGACAAAGGACTTCAGGAACGACAAGGTCCCCCAAGAACTTTGAGAGACTCTAACTCAAATGAACCTCCGGACAAAACACCTCTGCACCTGAGCCCCCCCGCCCGGGTTCACAGAAACAGACTCTGGCCCCTTGCTCCAGAGACCCTCACGAGCCGAGCCCCCTTTTGGGTTCTGCCGGACTTGTCCCCACTTGAAGCCTTTTTGTTACAGGTACCCTTCCATTGAGTTTAACGCGGAACGCTCCAGGCTACCAACGCGACTAGCACCTCTGCATCCAGACGCCCCAGGGCAGGTAAAACCGAACTGCTGGTGGTTCTTTGGACCTTGGCCCCTAAGCCCGTTAAGTCCCAAAAGGCACCTTCAACTACTGTTTGCAAGTATATATGCAGTGCATGTTTCATGTAACATTACCGCATTTGAGGCTCATGTCTCAAAAATGATTTGACCATTTTACTAGTTTACTCTAAAATCTATATCTCTGAAAGTACTTAACTGATTCCGATGATCTTGGTGTCTAAAATTATGTCAAAATCATTTTTTTTCTAAATTGGTCTCAAATTTCTTCTTGAATGTGTCTCATTTATTGACTGTGTGTGCAACAAATGCTTGACACTCCCTTCTGCTCGACCACACTACCACAAATAGTGCACTTGGGATTATTAAAGTAAGCCCTGTAAACCAATACGGGTCATCTGGACTTTTTGCATGATGTGCCCCTACATTGACCCACTTAATAAAAAGCCAGCTTCCTACACCAGACATCTCAAGAGTCAAATAGAGTTCCGGAGCACTCAATGATTTAATCAAATAATAATGGGTCAACATGCGCTTGGTTTCCGCGAGAGCCTCCCTCTGAGCCTGCCTTGGTGGAGAAGGCCTGCTTGACCCACCCAATATCTGCTTTAGTGATGTTTTCAGTGTAGGAAAGTAACCCTTTTTGGCATGGTTACCCCCATCCCTCCCCCCACACACAGTTTTTGCCTGACTCTGATGCATCTTTCACTGAATGTGCACTGGGTTCCTGCTAACCAGGTCCCCACTGCCTGTGTTCTTTCCGAAAAGTGTACCATTGTTTTCACATGAGCAAGGATGCTTGTTTCCGGTTCAGGGAAGACCTGGCTTGTCAGTTCGGGCTGGACTGTTCCCATGAGGCACAGGGTCAAGACTGATTTGCATATAGCTGGGTCTGAACTGAGGTGGCGAAGTGAGCTAAAGAATGTTGATGGATTCAACCCAGATCTGTGACTGGGGGTGAGTGTCTGAAAAGTTTCAGCGCTCCGTCCATCATCTCCTTGTGTTTGCTTTGTTCGCCATAAGTTGGCAGGGTATGCCCAGACGTGGGTCCCTTGCTAACTTTGCCACTGGATTCAAGCTAGCCTGGCTGTTGAAGGGTGTTACCCAGAAACCGGTCTCACGATGCTTGTTTCCGGTTCAGGGAAGACCTGGCTTGGCAGTTCGGCTGGATTGTTCCCATGAGGCACAGGGTCAAGACTGATTTGCATATAGCAGGGTCAAAACTGAGGTGGCGAAGTGGGCTAAAGAATGATGATGGGATCAACCCAGATCTGTGACTGGGGGTGAGTGTCTGAAAAGTTTCAGCGCTCCGTCCATTATCTCCTTGTGTTTGATTTGTTCGCCCTAAGTTGGCAGGGTATGCCCAGACGTGGGTCCCTTCCTCACTTTGCCACTGGATTCAAGCTAGCCTGGCTGATGAAGGGTGTAACCCAGAAACCGGTCCCAGGATGCTTGTTTCTGGATCAGGGAAGACCTGGCTTGGCAGTTCGGGCAGTTCCGTCCATCATCTCCTTGTGTTTGCTCTAGTAATAAAGTAACAGTAATATTTTTACAAACCATTGGTTGCGGATCTAGTCTTTGAGTGTGTGTAATCATTTTTTGCCTGTGTGTGTACAACAAATGCTTATCACTGCCCTCTGATAAGCCTAACTGCTCGCCCACACTACCACAAAAGAGAGCATTAGTATTAACAACGTTGAGCCTCTGTAAAGCCTCTAGGGATCCACTGGACTCTCTGCACACTATACCTTACGTTGGTATAGTAGATGCAGAGCCACCTTCCTACAGTCGGGGTCTGTAAAAAAAAGATCGGGTCTGCCGAGGTCTCTCATGGTATTCGTAATGTATTACAACCAGGGGATGTGAGACCTATGACCCAGGCAGTCCCTTAAGATTAATTTGTTAAATCTAAGCTCCTCCTTCAACCAGACAGAAAGCCAAATGAGCAATGGACGGAGAGGAACAAAGACTGAAATGTATCCCAATCCTACTTCGTCATGCACAATTTCAGGAGGGATACATTGCGGAATCTTTAATAAGTTTCTCAGAAACGTATTTTCCGGAATCTGAATAGGGTATATGGAGGATTAACCCCAAATCTCGCACCCATAGCTCACTGTGAGAACGCATTTTGCTTTAAAAATATCAATGATTGTCTTGACATGTGTACGCCCCAATCGCCTAGAGAAATCTCCCTATGCTATGGGTGACCCTGTTAAAAGACAATATATTATTTTGAATCAAAGGTTGCTAATTCAACTGAGAATCCAATAAAATACCTAAATAGAGGAAATTGTCAATCGTGCTAATATGATGACCTTTAGCCATATGATTCCTGGATTTGGTACTCTTGGGCCCAACCAGCACAGTATAGAGTTTTGTAAAATTGGTGTTCAGGTCCAAACTATCCATGAAATTAATAAAATAATCTAAAAGATGCTGTAGTCCTTTAACGGTTTGTGCAATTAAAACCGTATAGTTCGCGTATAGCAAGGTGGGCACAAAGCGATTCTCCGCCCTAGGAACGTCCTGGCAGTGCTCAAGTAAAGATTCTGTTGATAAAAAAAAGAAAAAGAAAAGGTGCCAAGATGCAACCCTGTCAAACCCCTCTCAGCAATTTAAAGAGTGGTGTGCATTCTCCGTTTAAGCCGTATCTAACGGAGGCCGACAGCCCCTCGTGCAAGTTGCACAGGAAAGTGATGAGTGCAGGTTTAACCCCCATGAACTCCAGCACGGCCCAGAGTTTGATTCTGTTAACTGTATCAAATACCGAACTGAGATCCATGAAGGACCATACTTAGTGCGTTTGTTTATGTCGCAGTTACTGTGAATGTGAAGGTTCTCCTGAGCAGGACTGCTGCACCTCTTGAGCTCAGAGTGAAGCCAGAGTGATAAACTCTTGTGTACTCATGACGTTTCAAAAATGTGCGTTTAGTGCTAGGAAGATGAGACTTCACGTTCCAGTAGATAAAAACGGTGCTGCTCATGAGTTACTTTGGACAGCTTAACATCTAAAGGGGCCATACTGAGCATGACTGACCTATAAACGATGACAAGGGAGTAGCCAGAAAATTAAAAGCCCTACACTTTAAACCAAAGCTCTGATTGGCAGCAAGCGAAGCAGGTGGGCCTGACCATTCCCCGAAAAGCTCCCTTGTTTCTTTCATCCAAGCATCCATCCATTCATCATTTCACCCTTCTAGCCACCTCTATTACATGCTCTCATCCATTCAGTTTTCCATCCATCATTCAATCTTTTACAATTACATTTATCCATCCTTTCACCCATCCACCCATGCATCCTTTCACCCACCCTCCTTTTAACATTTCATCTACCATTCCCTTTTCTATCAATCCATATGTCTTTAGATTTAATTATGAGCTTTTGTCTTCTGACTTGCAGACAGAAGAGGTCATTAAGAACTCCACTCCTGCTGTAACTGCTAAAGAAGGGGGTTTATCACACCTTTGAATGATGCATACTACAGGGAGCCCTTCCTCCCCAGTGCAAGTGTGTTGTGACAAAGCCCTGCATTGAGATCCTTCCATTACATCCCATCTCACCCTGTCTATTTCGACTGAGGTGCCGTACACCTGTTAGCATGCCATCAGTCAATCCACTGACCTCTGGTTAAGTGCGTCAAGGTCACAGCGCTGAGGGTTATATGGGATCCGGGGTAGTGACCACCACAGGATCATGCTTTGTGAAGTCGCTTGTATCTTTGCTGTTGTTGTAGGGGGTTGAGCCCCCGTCGTCTCCACCTTGTGTACTGTTCTTTCTTGATTGTGATTGTTTTGCACTCGCCTGGGAAGAAGGCCATGAAAGATTTGTAGGACCCTTCAGGATCTTCTGCTCCTTGCCCAGTTTCAAGCAGCTTCGGGTGTTTCAAAGAAATTGGTCTTGCCCTGGAAGGTAACAAATAGTTTTGCGCAGAACATCAGGATGTACTCCAGCTAAAGCGCTCTAGGTTTTTGTTAAAGTGCCAGAAAGGAACATCTCTGCTGCGTTTCCAAGTGTATATATAGTCTGGGAATATCAATATTTTCCAGTTTTTTCAGCAGTACTTAGTCTCTGGCGCATACCTCCCTCAAAATGGCATCTCTGGCCAGATATTTAAGGAGGCAAGCGATGATAGGTCTTGGTGGGGCTCCTGAGGGCATCCTGGGTACTAATGCTCTGTGCACCCACTCAGCGATGAAGCATGGTGTGAGAGCTTGTCGGGAGGAATCCAGGTGTGGAATAGTTTGTAAGAAAGCTTTCCATGAATGCTCCTTCCACACCGTGAGGTATGCCCACTATGTGTACATTCTTTCTCCGGGCTCTCCCTTCAGCCTCTTTCACCCTCTGCTCCAGGTGTCTCAACACCTCCATTAATTGTGAAAGTGAAGCCTGTATGGTCTGCTTTATATCTTTCACCATCTATATGCATTTTTCAGCTTCCATGATATTTTGGTTGTCTTGCATAAATCTTGTCGTAGGATTGAGAAGTCTACCGGACCTGTTAAATTTTCCCTCTTACAATGTCCTGGTGTCTTGTATTACTTGCAGGATCGTTTTCGCAGAGACAGCCAACTCTCCTGTGCCCTTTGCTGTAGTCTTATCGCCACTCGCGGACTCTCTTTTCTTCTTTTATATGCGTACCTGTACTTGGGACTGATGAATTGCCCTTTCCTTAACCGTACATGCATCCGCTGGGCCGACAGCGGAGCCTCTAGATGTCTGTGTTTGTAGAGGAAAGGTTGTGCACAGGCCATGAGGGAAGGTGCTTAGGAGCGGCGGCCACTCAACCCTACCCTCTATCAGATGGGCTGAGGTCCACGTGTGCCAGGTCGACCCGCAGAGCCCCTCACTGCCAATGAAAGGCTAGGCCACACTACCCCAGGCTCATGGTGGGTCGTGGGTCAGCATCAGGAGGATGGCTCTTAGGTCATAGGAAGGGGGGAGGTGTGCGTATTTACCCCCACCCACCCTCCTCAAAAGGATCGCCACACTCCTGTCTGTGTCACTGTTGTATGTATAATAATGCATATCTCGTAGCACAACAGTGCCACAAGACACTTCTTGTTTATAGTCCATTCAGTCACGAGTTCCACCTCCTTTGTCGTTGGTGTTCTGCGAATGGTAACTGGTTTCTCGGAGATACCAGAAAGACAGGAGATGCGCTAGTGAACTCTTGCCTTGGAGGATAATAAAGTCTTTAAAACTTATTTTGGTGTTTGCGTGATTTCCTCACTACATAGTGGCGAAGAGGATGATCTTCAGGCAAGCAAGCCCACCAACACTGTTGTTCAGATTTTCATCGCCTTCTTTGAACTTTCCAGTTGGAGCTCTATATCCTTCTCAATGCGTTTGTTCTGGCATCAGTATTTTCGTACACCTCCTGGATTTGGGTAATGTATCCAGAGACCCACATAGCTGCTTTGTGGCCCTGGCGGGGACTTTGGGAGGAGTGGCCGTCAACCTAGTATCACTTTACGTACCCCGGCAACCCTGGCATCTACCCTGCACATCACTAGCAACACTATATCCTCCCTGCCCCTGGGCTTAACAGTAATTGGGGGTGACTTTAACGCGGTCATGCAACCAGCCATAGACGCCACAGGCACACCTTCCCCACACAGGACATTGCATGCTAAGAGAATAACAGAGTGGGCAGCAAAGCTAGGCGTATGTGACTTCTGGAGCACATGGAACCCCAGAACACTCCATTATACCCACACCTCCGCGGCTCATCACACTCATGCGTGTATCGATCTGGTATTCATGCCTGCCGCGTTGTAACGGATATCAGCATCCTCTCCCGTGGTATATCAGACCACTCTCCACTTCTCCTCCGGGTAGGGGGCCCTTCCTGCGCCCTATTTGGAGGCTGAACGCCTGGTTTCTTCAAGACGACAAATTTCGGAAGGCAGTCGGGGAAGAAGTCCAACAATACTTCCTCACCAACCAAAACACAGTTCCCTCCCCGGGCACACTCTGGGAGGCCGGCAAGGCCACAATCCCGGATTTCGCCAAGGGACACCTTAAGGCCCAGCAGTTGGCACAGGAGAGCCGGTTCACCCTCCTAGAAGCACAGGCGATCCCATTGGAGCAGACCTTATCCGAGTCGGCGGGAGAAAGGGAGAGCCAACAGCTCCAGCTGTTTAGAGACGAAATAAAACATTTATCGCTTGAATCGGCAAAATTTATGTGGAGGTCCTCGGTAACCTGCGTATACAGCTGGGGGGACAAAAACGGTAAGGTACTCCACAGGTTGGCATTGCAACCCCTGGCGAACTGTATAGTCCCAGAGATTCAGGACCAGCAAGGCGGTACCCACCATATGCCTTCCTCTATTGCCAAAGCCTTTGCCGACTACTATTCTCGGCTCTACTCTGCTCACCGGTCCAAAACGACAGCCCCGGTACTGACTCGACTAGGTGTGGGCCAACTCTCCCGACTAGCAGAAGTAGGAACGGCCCAACTAGATCTGCCCATCACGCTGGAGGAAATAGGAGAGGCCCTGGTCGCCTTTGGGAAGACACCTTCTCTGACGGATTCCCACTGGAATATTACGCGGCATACAGAGACATACTGATACCCCACCTCCATGATCTATATACTGAGGTGGTGGAGAATGGCACTTTCCTGCCTGAAACAGATAAGGCAACAGTCGTCGTTATTCCTAAATCACAGCACCCTTCAGCCTCCTGTTTGGACTATGGTCCGATCTCCTTAATAAACACAGAAGTCAAAATTTACAGATCGATCCTGGCTCAGCGCCTCAGACCAGTCCTCAGTAGGCTCGTTCATCCAGACCAGAGCGGTTTCGTGCCGCCCAGCAGCATGAGACACTGTCTTCAGTGCCCCACTTGACCCCCGCCCACTGTCACCTTCTCACCCCCTACTTAGCTCTTCTGTTGATCAATTTCGAAAAAGCCTTTGACACGGTCGATTGGCGATATTTGGAGGAGGTGCTAGATGCGGCGGGCATGGGACAACATTTCTGTCGCCTGGTGCGAGTACTATACTCCAACCCCACGGCAAGAGTGCTCATTAACGGAGCCCTTTCAGAGGTCTTCCCTATCCGGAGAGGAATGAGGCAGGAATGTCCCCTGTCACCCCTCTTCTTCGCCCTTGCAATAGAGCCGTTAGCCTGTCTCATCTGTGCAGACACCCAGATCCAGGGATGGAGCTGGAGGGGCGCTCACGAGGACCGCTCTCTACACGGACGATGTCCTGCTCTTCCTCACCGACCAAGCACGCTCGGGCCCCAGGTGCCTCCAAATTCTTCGAACCTTCGAACAGGTCTTAGGCCTGCGCCTGAATCCTGCTAAATCAACATTGGTGCCTCTTCACACGTCAAGGGAATGCATAGACTGGCAGTCAACCATCCCTATAAGACGCCTGTCATTTAAGTTTTTGGGTATCTGGATCGCGTTGCTCCCAGAACTAGCATGGTCGCTCAACATTAGCCCATTAGTTAAGAAAACTAAGGAGGACCTCCGTAGATGGCAAACTCTTCCACTTAACCCCATGGGGAGAATCACCTTATTTAAAATGATGGCTCTCCCCCGGTTCCTTTATATAATCCAGAATACCCCATTACATCTCCCACGAGGATGGTTCCGTGAGCTAGACAGCTTGGCCACGGTATTCCTCTGGGGTAGTTCAAGACTTGCGTATAGCCTTAACACACTGCTAAAAAGCTCTTTATGACGGAGGTATGGGCATGACCAACCTCTACTTATAGTACCTGGCTAATCGCCTCCTAGTTATGCATGACTGGTTTAACGGCGGCTGGTCTGACCCGGCTTACAGGGTGGAGCTCGAGAGCCTAGGATTCTCCCAAACCCAAGCGATGCTATATGGGGCCCCATACCTCGTGCACTCCCCGCGTTGACTTGAGCGGTTTTCCTCACCTGGCGTTCCGCGTTGCATTACACACACTGGGAATCTAGGCTCACATTGCAGACCCCCCGTTGCATGGCACCTGGCTTCGGGAGGTGGGGGCAAGGGGTTTCGGAAATGGGACCTAATTGGTATAGCACAGTTGGGGGATGTATGGAGGGGGGACCACTTAGCTCCTTTCAAGACCTACAGACTGTATACTCACTGCACCCTCCACAATTTTACAAATACTTACAACTCCAACATGCTCTTACCTCACACGTTCCTGCAGGCACTACATTTCCAGAATTCAGTCCCCTCTCGGCCCAAATCCTGATGGGCAATCTTGGAAAGGGAGGGGTATCTAAGATTTATCGTTCACTGGTTAACAACTCCCCGTCCTCTCTTGACCCCCTTAGACATCGATGGGAAACCTGGCTGGGCCCAATGGAGGACGAGGAATGGAGAGATGCTCTGATGGCTCCCAAACTAATCACCATTTCAGCCAGGCTTCGACTGGTCCAATTGTACTACCTCCACTGTGCATACCTCACCCCAACTCGCCTCCACCAAGCGGGGCTCTCTGCCACTCCGGCCTGCCTGTGCTGCTGGTCAGAACCCGCAGATTTCTTTCACATGGTATGGGCTTGCACCCACCTCACCCCATACTGGGAGACACTGGTGCCCATGATGCCCGACATATTGGGCTGGGAGGTTCCACTTAACCCCCTAACTCTGCTCCTGGGAGTCATGGATGGCATAGATGGGTCCCGGATGGATAAGATCTTCCTGGGAACGGCTATTATGGTGGCCAAACAAGACATTGCGGCCGCATGGAAAGACCCCACCCCACCAGCATAGTCAGATGGCGCAAAGGGGTAGACTGGTGTGCTGCACAGGAAAAACTTGTCTGAGGCCAGAGGTTGTCCCGCCAAGCATGGTCGGGTATGGGGGAAATGGCTGGGACTGCTAATATAGGGGGAGAGAGCCGGTGTGCGAGATGGACTGAGTTCGATCACGCTATGTTATGAACCGCATTAAACCACACATGATGGCCTATGTCGCTATATTATGTTCTGAAAAGAGAAATGATTAGTGCTGCTGTTTTTCTTTTTTCCATGTAATGAAAATCAATAAAATTTAGTTATCAAAAAGAAATTCTCAGAAGAACTTTGTGACCACTTTAATTTTTTCAGACGTAAGCAAACAGGTGAAGAAAGCATAGTAGAGTATATTTCATCTTTGATGCTGTTTGCGTCTTTCTGCAATTATGGCAACTCGCTCGAGATTTATACTGTCGTGTAGTTCCTAAAAATACATAGGTTCTGTGTGTTTAGACAACATAAACTAAGGTATTGGTGTCCAGACTGATTCCAGACACCCCCAAAGCATATGTTAGCCTTTAGACCAGCTAGCTCACAGTGCCACCATAAGCCCCCTAACCTTACCAAGGAGCGAATAGTTTCTGGCAACTATCGAACATGAAAACCCTTGCTCCTTCAGGGATCATGGAAACAGTGCAGTACTTTTCGCTCAGTAAATCGTGCTCACTTAGTCTCAGAGAAATACAGAGAATAAATGATGGGGACGTTTTCAATAAGCATTTCTTGAACCAGCATCATTCTAGTATAAAACGTGTGCTGCGACAACCATTAGACAGAAACAGATGTATAAAATTACAAGCACTAACAGAATAAATAAAAGGTAGAATTCTACCATGGTGCTAAAACAGTGAATATATGCAGACATATAAATACATAATGGTAATCAAGCGTACTCCTACGATGCAATCCTACCTAGGTGTACCTAGCATGTATGTGGGTGTAAAGCCAAGAATCCCCTAGGAAAGAGCCAACCACATTACCTGATGGGAGAGAACAAGGACCCCATCTTGGTCTCGAGTTGGACACCCCGCAAGGGATGTCGAACCGCTGCGTGTTGTAGCTTCTGCAGGTCGTGACATCAGCGTCTAGTGTCAGCGTGAAGTTTCTCCTCTGCCTATCTAGTGTTGGTATGACTCTTTTATACCATAAAGATAGCCTCGGGGTTCATTACACAATCGATATGTTGTGAGTACGATTATGCAAATGAGCTTAGAACAATACCTGCGATTATGCAAAGCAGTTATTTCGCCCTAGAATGAAGATGACCATGACTTTTACACAGAGTATGTTCATACTGTTATGTACATCATGTGCAGGGACTTTTCTAAGAATCCTCATGCATAATTAATGAGGCTAGTTTCCATGAAACTGATCGACATTTATTCAGCACATAACTGGGAAAAAGGTCAGTGCTAGAACCATTATGCAGAGCAAGGTACAAAAATGTAGGTAAAAGGTCATGTAGCTACCTAGGCCTAGATTGGGGTACATAACACCCACTCCTCATCAGAAAGTTGATAAGTTCAAGTGATGCTAAAATATGCCTGATAAAAGCATAAAAACATTGTTAAAAATTAGTATAAAAACATGGTATATGTTAAAAATGATGCTATAAAAAGTAAAAAGCTCTTTAATTCTAGAAAAGAGTCAATATATGATCAGACCGACTGAGCACGCCGAAAGCCATGGTGCTCAGTGAGAGCAGAAAAGTTAAAACAAAACGATTTTTTTGAATACCAATTTGGCTTGTTTTGGAAAAAGACCGAATTGTTCCTATCACACGGAGAGCCAAATGTTTGTGTCCTGTGTGGGAGACGCAACATCACTGTCACTTGCATCCGCAGACGACGGTCCCTGTAACACCTCTTGTATCAAGTCAATGGAGCAAAGGTGATCATCTTCAGTTCCCACAGCAGCTGCTGAGGGAACACTTTGAACTTGTTGCAGAGCTGTTGTCCGATCCTACTGGAGCTGAAGCATCCAGTGGGAGCTCTAAGATTGCTGCCATCAACATAGTAATACGCTGAGGACACCAACATATGGGCCTTTAAGTGGTCCAGTAGTACATCCATGTCCTGTGGCGCAACCGATGGAAGAGTCAGACCTATGTAAAACATGGATTTGTATCTGCAGAATAGGCTGCAGAGCACAGGCAAGATGCAGTCAACCCAGACTGGTCTGAATGATAGGAACCAATGCTCGCTTAGCTCCCAAAGCTGAAGTGTGCCCAGATGGAGTACCATGCATTCACGGCAACATCGCACCAGGAGTGCCTTTTCTATCTCTGGAGGAACTTGGCCATCCGTTGCGTAGCAGAAAAATTAAAACCAGGATACCCACTACAAGTAGCAGGACCAGCGGAAGCCCTCCAAAAACGCTTCCCAATACGGAGTGTATAAATGCTGGAATAACTCCAAAGACTGTCTGAAAGGTGTTTAATAGTCCAGAACCTATGCTTTTAAATAGGTGCATGATCCCCCTCGTATCAGACATGTTAAAGATACAATGAACCATTTCCCTGAAATGGAGCGGGAATTTTGTACGGACTAGGGCCTGTATCTCAGATGAAGACTTTGCAACCTGGAGATCAAAAGTCTCTCGGGCTGAGGTTAAGGCCACATCCTTCTGCAAAAGCATGGCTTTCAGTCTGCTCTGAGAATCAAACTGTATAATGGAAATATACAAATAAGGCCATAGCGTCGCCTCTTAACTGTGTGGTTCGGTGGAAACAATACTTGTATACAACAAGTAACCCTAGAACTTACTGTGACTAGATATGCGATGCCTGGTACCATCCCACAACAACCTTGATCATTCAGCATCAAATAGCTTCCATTCAAAAGCAACTTGGAACACCACATGAATCACGACAGCTGGGGAACCCTTCAAGTGACAGGATAAGTTAGCAACCGAAGCGTTACAGTCTCCGTGAAGCAAAATATCCTTGCAAACTAGAGACCCACTTAAAACAGTTTCACAGTCTGAACCTCTGAGAAAAACTTCAGTGTCCCCATTCCTGCATCTAAATCTGTACTGTAATTCCCAGTACTCATGCATATATCCTTCTCCGAACACTTCAAACCTGCCTACCTGGTGATACTGTAGACAGTATTGAAATTGGAATGTCGTGACTGGCAGTGTAATATAGCCATGGATTAACCATTCTGTGGAAGGTGACTCAGCCACGTTGAAAGGTAATTGGTCCAATTTTTCAATGTGCAGCATTGTATATTTTGCATCTCTTCATGCCATTGACATCTGTCTGTCCGTTAGATTGTATGCAGAAAACAAAATTGTGCTGTTGATGTAGCGCCAGGGCACATGGCAGAACACATTGACTATAGCGTTCAGCTTAATAATAGAATGGATCGCAATTACGATAGTCAATGCTGTAAAATAGACAAATCCTGTTTCATTATATCTATTGCAGAAGACACAATGTTGCCCAAAAAATAAATTCTGGATGATAATGTGGTCATACCATTGTCAAACACTGCCAAAGCTTTTCTAGGTTAACCCTGTCAATCTCACGCATTCTCTCAGCAGTCTCCTGCTGGGAAATTTTCCATATCTCGCTGTAAATGGCGTACAAGAAGCGCCTTTTTTTTTTGATTTTCAAAAAACCTTTATTAAAGGCAATCAATATTGGACACAGCATGGTGCCTACAACCCTGGCCGGGCCGGCAGCGTAGACACTGACAAGCAAAGCAGGATAATCAGCATGGGAATACACAGCAAGTCGCCTACAACCACTTAGGGCCGGCCGCGTAGGGTCAATCAGTGCACGTAGGCTAAACAAGCTGTAGGAAGGTCTTCTAGCTATGTAAGGCGTAAAGTTATATAATATAATCAGAAACATGTAAGTTCGATGGTCAGGAGTTCCAGGGAGGCACAACCAGAAGAGAGGGAACGAGAAGCATGGCCGCGTCCCCAAGCTACGCGTGGTGTGTTTGCTACCCCGCTACGTCAGATGGACTACGCGTTAGAATGCGTGGATGCTCTTATGGCCAGGGTGGCTTTAAGGAAAAGGAAAGAAAGGGAAACTGAGAACAATGATTAAACAGAAACAGTGCAGGTTGTTGGATGGTATGTGGGGTGTCTAGTTCGCTCCATGCAATAAAACGTGTGGGGGGAATGGGGGGGCAGGGGTTAGTATCCGGAGCTATTTCCGGGGGCTGGGCGGTGGCACCTTTTAATCACTGGGGAAAAGCTGAAGGGTCTCAGCTTTGGGGGGCTAAAGCAAGTGAACTCAATGTGCATTAAGTAAGAGATCAGTGGCTGCCAGATGCGTTGGAATTTCTTTTCAGTGCTCGCTATATTATGGGAGAGTCTCTCCATTGCCAGTATGTGCCACACTCTGATGAACCACTGGGCCACTGAGGGGGGTCGAGGCTTGTTTCCTTGTGCACGCTATAAGCTGTCGCGCTGTTAGGAGCAAGTGGCTTATAAGGGCCCAGTCCACCCTGGTCATTGCCGCCAGGGCAGAGTGACGTGTACCTAGTATAACCACCTGTTGCAAATGTGGGATCGGGTACCCCACGACGCCCTTAATATGTCCCAGGACCTCCTTCCAAAAGGTGGCTATCACCTGGCAGGACCACCATATGTGATATAGAGTGCCTTCCTCCTTCCCACAGCGCCAGCAGAGACTTGAGACTGTGCGGTACATAGTAGCAAGGCGACAAGGCGTATAGTACCATTGGAGCATTAGCTTGTATGCGGTTTCACTGGAGGCAAGGCTGTAATACGTTTTGTGGATGTCCTACCATTGTTTGTCCCACTGTTTGGGAGAGAGTCCACCCGGGGTAGCGTCCTGCCAGGCGGTCTGATATCTATGAGTACGCATTGGGGTCGAGTGTTGCAACACCTGATAGGTTTTGGAGATCAGTCCCCTAGTGTCCTCAAAGGCCCGCCCCAGTTTCTCGAATAGGGTGAAGGGGCACGTCGCCACCGCCCGGATCCCAGGGGCAGAGAGCAAATGCCGCAACTGCATGTACTGATGTAGCGCCATGTGGGGTTGCGTGTATTCGGACCAGCATGCATCAAATGTCTTAATGTTATCCCCTGCAAATAAGTTGCAAATCGTCTGGCACTCCCCATTGCTCCATCCACCGAACCCCTGTGCTGGGAGGCGCGGGCGGAATTCCGAATTTCGTGCAATAGGAGTATTAGGGGACGGAAATGAAGTCAGTCACTTTTTAACCGCTATTCTATCCCAAATTTCAAGGATTGTTTCATTTGGCACCGCAACGTATGCACTTCGAGGTCGGGCGTGCTTGGGCAGCCAGGCGAGGTCCCACAATGGGCGACACGCCACCGCACGGTCCATGTGGAACCAATGCTTCTCACTCTCCCGCACGACCCACTCAGAGATGTATCTCAAATGGGCTGCCCAATAGTATTCCTTTAGGTTTGGGCATGCCAGGCCTCCTCTATCGGCCGGACGCATCAGTAGCGAGTGCGCTACTCTCGGTCGCTTCCCATTCCACACAAAGGTGCGCAGGTCTCCCTGGAGACACTGGATGTCCGCTTGTGGGATCGGGGTCGGCAGCGTTTGAAATAGATATAAAACCCGCGGCAGGATATTCATTTTAATAATGATGATGCGTCCCAGCCATGAAATATGGAGGGGTTTCCACCTCTGAAGGTCGGCTAGTACTGGGCGGCAGAGGATTGCCCAGTTTGTACGAGACCAGGAGGCGAGCGGGGCAGTGATCTGAAGCCCTAAGTACTTGATGGAGTCTGCCGTCCATTGGAAGGGGGTAAGGCCCTGCAACACTCTAGCCTCTGGAGTCGGAATATTGACGTTTAGGACGAATTATTTAGAAAGATTGATTCTGAAGCCGGAGACAGCTTCAAAGGTCTGTAGGCATTCAGCCACACATGGGAGCGAAAGTTCAGGTTGAGTCAGCGTAAGCAGGAGGTCATCAGCGAACAGGTTGATCTTGTGGATTTGGCCTCCAAAGGTTTAGCCCTTGATCTCCTCTAGTTCTGTCACCCAAATGGGCCGGGGCTCTACTGCTAGCGCTTAGAGCAGGGGCGAGGGTGAGCACCCCTGCTGCGTGCCCCGATGCAGTGAAATCGTCCTCGTAGCCCGCCCATTTACTCAAATGCAGGCTGTTGGGGCCACATACGATGCCATGATTTTCGAGATGAAGTCCTGTCCAAGGCCTATTTTACTGAGCACGCCGCGGAGATAGGACCAGTCCACCCTGTTGAATGCCTTCTCGGCATCAAGCGAGAGAAGGCACGTGGGGATATGCAGGCGTTGAGCTTTTTCGACAAGGTGAGCTATACGACGGACATTGTCCGCGCCCTGCCGGTGGCAGATAAACCCCACCTGGTCAGGACTTATGAGGCCCGGGAGGTAGGGGTCGAGGCGCGTGGCTAAGATTTTGGTAAAAATCTTGGCATCCATGTTGAGCAGGGCTATCAGGCGGTAGGATGAGCACTGCGCCGGGTCCTTGCCCGCCTTAGGGATAAGGGAGATCTCGGCCATTGCCATAGTGGGGTGAGGCCCGTGTCGCCTGTGAAGGAATTTTACAGGCGCAGGAGTTGTTCCTGCATCTATGGGAGGAAGGAGCGGTAAAAAAGCACAGGAAGCCCATCCGGGCCTGGGGCTTTACCTAGGGGGTTGACTCTTAACGGCGGCACAGAGTTCTTCTGCTGCGATGGGGCTGTCTAAGAGAGACGCGTGGTGTGCGGACAGGGGCTCCCACTCAGTCAGCAAGGTAGGAGTGGAGTCTCGTGGGAGAGGGGTCCTCCCGAGAGTAGAGCCACAGATAGTAGTCACGGAATGCCTCAGATGTATCCTGCACTGCTGTTGCCCATGTAGCGGCACCTGTCTAGATTTTGGCAATGTGTGCTTTCGCCTGGCGCTGTCGCAGTTTACGAGCCAATAGCCTACCCACCTTATCCCCGTCATAATATTTCTGCTGCAGGGCCAACAGAGCACGCTCCGCCTTTCCCATGCGGTGGGTGGGCAACTGACCACACAATAAGGCTAACTGTCTTTTGATCCGTCGGGTTGGGGCCTCTTTGTCCGAACGCTTGATCTCTGCAGTGAGTTTAGATTCTACTAGTTTCGCTTCCCTCCCTCTAGCAATGGCAATGGACATTATTGTGCCCTGGATCGTCGCTTTGAACCCATCCCACAGTGTGTGCATGGAGACCTCGGGGGAGTTGTTGAGGTGGAAGTATTCCGTGATACTTTTTCGTATCTCTTCCACATCTACCGGATCCCGCAATAGATGCAAGGGCATATGCCATCAGGGCGGGCAGGTTGGTCAAGAGGACCGATCTTCCCATGTGAGTTCGAGATGAGCATGTTCGTAGATGGAAATATCCGAGAGCTCCGCTGAGTGCAGACATGTAAGGAGAGATGGTGTGACAAAGGCGTAGTCGATGCACGAGTAGGAAGCATGTGCATGCGAATAGTAGGAGTAATCCCGCACGTCCGGGTGTTTGTATCGCCAGGCATCCACCAGGCCCCATCCTTCAATGTCCCTCTTAAGGTGTGCCGACATTGCCCCAGTGTTTTGAAATGTTGCGTTGCTTCTATCAAGAGTAGAGTCCCAGACCAAATTGAAGTCTCCGCATACCACTATGTCCCCGCCTACCCCGCGCCTGATGTACACGTCCTGGGTAGTGTTTGGGGCATAAACATTAAGAAGCGTCAGCTGTCGTTTCCCTCTCAGCACATGCAGTTTCAGATATCAGCCCTCCCCGTCCCGTGTCACTCGAGTTATGGAGGTGTAGTAGTTGGCCTTGCACAGCACCCCCACCCCCAGGGTCTTAGAGGGGGCATAGGCCCAGTATTGGTGGGGGTACTTTGGATGTGTCATGCGGTGCAGGTCCGCCTTCATCAGGTGGGTCTCCTGCAGCATTTTAACGTCTGGGTCATGGTGTAGGATGTAGCGCCATATTTGCTTGCGTTTGTTCGGGAACTTTAGGCCCCTGACATTTAATGAGAGTAGTTTAGTGTCCCCCATAGGAAGTGGATGATCAGGGGGGCATCCCCGTCTTATGTGCTGGGTCCCGTTTTGAAAGGCTAATATATGTTGTGTTGCAGGCCAGAGCCACTATCCCTGCATCCTGTGTGTGCCTTCCCGCCGCAGCCAGGCCAAGTGAACCCCTGTCCTCTAGGCTCCTGTCTGTGCAGAATGCCAACATATGGAAAAGAGAGCTACAGTTTGCCTGCGTCTTCCCTCCCCCACCCACAGCCACAGTTACCCCATTTTCACTGCTACGAGTATCGTCATGGACAAACTGTAAAAATAACAAAAATAACACAAAAACCACCAGCGGGCCAACAGGGCCAGCAAGACCTTCTCGGACGGTGGAGACCGGCACCAAGGTGCTCTGATCCCGCTGGAGGAGTCGCCCTCTTCAAGATGAGGTTCGGGGAGGCGGGTCATCGGAGGTGTAGTTGGAGTGTCAAAGTACATTCCAGGCAGGCCCCGTGTGTCCCCGGGGCTCGCCAGTTACCTCTATAGTTCCTGGGCGAAGATCCTGTCGCTGCCATCAGTGCTGATCCGGCGTCGCAGCACGGCCAAGACCGGGTCTGTGTGCATCAGGGTGGGTCACCTTCAGATCGATTCGGCAGTTGAGTTGGCAGGGGAGGGCCCCCCTACTAAGCATGCGAAGGTGGTCGATGACATCCTTTTTTGCCGCTTGGGACGAGAGCTCTGCTTGCTGTTTATTAGTGTGGCGCTGGGGTATTGTGGTCCATCCGGGCTTGAGATCACGGCTCGAGGCGCCCATGGAAGTTGAGCTTTCTTCTGCGAGAGGGTCGTCCGCTATACCCAGCAGTGTCTTGGCCCCAGCCAACGAGTGAAGAGAGCGGCGTTTGCCCTCCCATTGAAACAGGAGTGCGAAGGGGTAGCCTCACTGGTACCGGATACCCTGTGCCCGCAGCTTATCGGTGATAGGTTTGAAGTCCCGCCTTTTGCAGAGAGTGACTGTGGAGAGATCCTGGTAGAGCTGGACCGTGTGCCCCTGGAACCTGATCTCTGTCTTTTTGCGGACCGCCTGCATGATCTCTTCTTTTTTGGTGAAGAAGTGCACCCTAGTCAGGATGTCCGGCCTGCTGCCCTTTCGAGCCGTTCGCACGGAGACTCTGTGGGCACGATCAAAGGCGGGTGGAGATGTATCATCGTCCCCGCGGACCGCCTGCAAGAGTTCTGCCGTAAATGCCACAATGTCCGTGCCTTCTGCACCGGCCGGGACCCCCCGGATGCGAATATTGTTGAGGCGGCTCCTATTTTCTAGGTCTTCCTGTTTAGTCTGGAGCTCGATGTGTTGGTACTCAAGTGCACTGATACGCTTCAGCAGCATCTCATGGTCTTCCGATCTATTATCAACCGTCCGCTCCAGGTCGTCCACCCTGTCTCCTATCTCAGTCACTTCTCTCCCGATGTCGCGGTGGCCCGACTTGAACTCCTCTTTGAGGGAGGAGATGTCTGTCCGTATCTCCTGTAGGAAATGGTCCATATATCCTAACGTGATGGGCGCCGACGGCTCGCCCCCCGCCGGTGTCGGGTTCGAGGCTGAGGTCTGCATTGTCTCCCCTGGCTGTGGGGCCTTGTTCCACAGGGATGTCACCGGGTTGGCTTTAAGTGACTTAGAGCATGTCATAGCAAGTGTCTGGCAGCACTAGGGCACAGGGTGCCACACGTAAGATCGCTACTTCGTTATACTTGTCGCCCGACAGCTGGGGTAGTTCCATTGTGAGCGGAGGGAGGGGCGACGTATCTTCCACAGCACCCTGGAGTGTCCCAATCTTCCTAGTCACAGTCCCAAGGCACTCTTCTGGGCCGCCACTGCTCGGTACTGCGCTGCACAGCAGGAGATTCGCGATCTGCCGCTCCACAGATGGGGTTGTCCAGCACACGGCCCCTCCCCTGCTGCCGTTGGCACACCAGGGATCACCACGCGCCAGATGTGCACCACCGTAGCAGGCTCCCTCCATGCCACCCAGCTTTAGCTTACCAGCGGTAGGTGAGCCCACCTCTGCTCTACACATGGCCTCCCTGCAGGCCCGCCGCCTGGCCCCTTCACGTGTCGGCGGGAAGGGGCGCCTCAACCCAGTCCAGGTAGCCCAGGCAACAGCGTAGGATATGCGGGGGTCACTCACCCTCTGGGCATCGTGCGGCGACAGAGGGCGTCCTGCGCTGTGCCCCACCGCCAGCGGGGGTGTCCAGTTCCACACAAGGCCCAACCACAAGGCCGCCGTTCAGCCCTGCCCACCGCAGGATCTGCAGGGCCAAGCGTCCCCACCCACCGTCTCTCCGTCCGCCAGGGAACTTCACTGGGAAAACAAGCTTGAATCCACTCCCAGTAGGCTGGTCAAATGAGGCCTGATGCGTTTATGGCGATGATGGGTCGGGCACGCCGCAGACACCCGATTCAGTATGGTGGTCTCCTTTCCCCTCTGCAAGTTTCAGTGGCCCAGAGGTGCCGGATGTTGCCTGCCAAGGCGGTCACGGGCCCGGGCTCTCACCAGTCCAACTGCAGCGGGCTCCAAGCGCAACTGCCGATAGGCATTGGGGGGGCGCGGGTGCACCACAGGCGCTCGATCAAAGGTGGCAAGTTCCGCTCCCCCCCGCAGGTTGCGTTGGCCCAGGGACCCTGGTCATTGTCAGGCAGGGCGGTTGGGGTCACAAGCACTCACCAGGTGAGTTGAAGCACACCCGAGGGGCACCGGGCGATCCACCGAGCACTCTCGCTCGCATTCCGCGGGTGAAGCCGCAAGATGGCGCCCGCTGATCGCCGCTCCCGGCTGCCGTGCTCCCACGTTCTGAGCCTGTCCCCTCAGGCCAAGGAGAGAGAAGTGTTGTTGTGCAATGTCACCGGGGGCTCGGGCACCTTCCGGACAGGCGGTCGCGGGTCGTGGGGGCAATCAACAACCCCCCAAGTCCAACCGCGGGCCGCCGCGAAACTCTAGCGACTCAAAGATCCAGCTGCTCGGTCAGCGATCTTCTGCTAGGTGAGCCCCCACTGGTTCCGGGAGCGGTCATGAGTGCACTGAATTGCAGTATAGCGGGCACGAAGGAGACGGAGCTCGCCGGAGACACGTCTCACTCCATTGCTCCCATAGCCAAGCACCCCCAAGAAGCGCTTTTGACATGGCTTCTGGGGACCTAACAAAAAATCCCTATGATCCATGTCATCTGAGAGTAAGGACAAGTGTTGTTTCACCTGGGACAGTGTTGAGGTTTTTAGCCTCTCTAGGCATAACATCCCAACATAGTAAGATGTCACCACCTTCGAGTGTTCTGTTTGTACATAACCCTGGTCAGGCCTATGGATACTGAATCCTTCGGTGGTACCCCTGAATCATGACTGACACCTATTTGTGTCGATAGGCCAAACCAACCATCCCTTCATACTGGGGTATGAAGAATTGTAAGAACCATTGTGTAGTATGGCATCTAATGTATCCTCATTGTGTTGTGTGTAATTTTGCCATCCCTCAAAGTGTGTGAGGGAATCTGAGGTAGATTCAAATCCCTAATCTTGGCTAACCTTAGACAGGAAGTCTGTTGCACTGTCATTCAAGAAGATCATCTGATGTGTTATGAGGCATGCTCTAAATAAGGCCTCCGTTCCCTGAACTTGCCAATCTTTAGTCCCCCAGAAAGATTTTGTGTCTATTGTGTCTTTCGACAAGTCGAAACCATGTACAGACAGCTGGGCAATTAATGAAGCAGAGTATATCTGTTTCGTATTAGTCAACATATTTTTCTTTGCAGGTGTAGGTGCCAGCTTATAATAAAAAGAGGTCAGTCTGAAATGTTAAATCCAGAAGAAAAGAAAAATGTGCAAATGTGTTTGAACTACCTTTCGGTGGTGTTGGGCGATGTTCCCATTGATGGTAGGAGAAAACATTTCATGGGATACTTGCTTTGTGCATGAAATGATGACCATAGTGTTGGTAACAAAACATGGTGTAAAAAGTAATGTATCATCATACAATTCACCATTTGAAAATGCAGCAGATTGTTCTAAATCAGACAGTATAGTATTTACAGTTTCAAAGTCCCAATCATCAGAGAAAGTACTGGAGGTGATGATATCACTTAGAGAAATTTTAAATAAGTGTGATATTTTTAAAAGTTCAGTGGGACCATATACATCGTAAGAAACTCTGTCCCATACTATTCCTTTGGGAACTGGAACAGCTGTAATGTTAACTAAGGACAGGTCTCTCTGTTCACGGTGTGATGATGCATGCGGTTTCAGGACCAAGTTCACATTTTGTGCTGCAGAGCGTTTCTGGAGATAATGTCCATTCAGGAACAGGAAAAATACAGTCACTATACCAATTCAAAGGACTAGGAACAGTAGGCCAATTGCAATCCAGAATTGTATCCAGGGAGAAACAAAGTAAGTCTTTTTCAGCCAAAGGTAGAACTCACGAATTCGTTGTTTTTGGGAAACAGGCGTTGGCGGTAGCTTGGGTTCACTTGGCTCCAATGAGAAAGTATCAAAATCTATGAAGTAGCCAGACACAGTTCAATCAATCTTTGGTAGCTCAGCAGGTTTTGTGGAACTGACAGATGCCTCAGTTTGAGACATATTCACATAGATGTCGATGTTAGGCCGAATTGAGATCTGTGTTTCATTTGTGGATTGAAGTTGTTCAATTTCAACAGGTACAAGTTGCATTCCGTGGTTTATAACTCATTTGCTTCGTGGAGTAGAATCTTCAAAAGTAATTAATCTTTCCATCTGAACTTCCTGTATGGTAGCGAGAGGAGATCTGGTGCTACCCAGGAGCCCACACCGCCTACTATGGAGTATCAGCCACATAGTGTGGTTTGATCAGATCAAGTGAGACGAATCTCTCAGGCGGAAGAAGTACTGTTCTTGTTCCTTCAACAGCCAGGACAACTACAGGCGCTCTGTAAGATGGCCTAAATTCTTTTTTGTCCACAATCTTTTCTCTGACCAGGTCCCCAATCTTCGGGACCCAGGCAGGTCTTGACGGAACAGTTTTCAATTCTCCAGTGGCGGTGCGTTTTACTTGGACGTTGCTTTGTAATGCCTGGAATTCATTGAGTTCCTGTAAAACAGCCAAACGATCATTGATGTCAAATGGTTTTTCATCTGCCACTGTGCTGCCACAGTCGAGGTGAGGTCCACATTCTAATCCCGAACAGGATTTCGTATGGAGTACGGCCCCCCAGGGAACTTCTTGGCATGTTGTTTAGTGCCCTCTGGACCCCATATAGGTGACTGACCCAACTGCCACCTGAGTTTAATACCCAAGCTGTTAACGATTGCTTCAAGTCCCGGTTTTTCCTCTCCACAATTGAATTTCCCTCTGGATGATACGGAGAGGAGTACGGGAATGCAACACACAAACTTCCTATGGCTTCTTTGTAAGCCTGTGAGCTAAACGCAGGGCCACAGTCAGAATGTAATGTGCCAATTGTGTATGTCCCTATGAAGACTCGCAAATCCTTTAACAGTTCGGGCATCAGCCGAGCACTGAGGCCAAACCCACAGGAATCTAGAGCATGAATCCACTGCTACCAGGATGTACCTGTAAGCCCTGTTAGATTGTAAGGGGCCACAGTGGTCCCGATAGACCCATGCAAGAGGTCTGTCTGATATCAGCATCGGTGTTTGTGGTGGACGTGCTACAGTGGAACCTTTCATCTGCTGACAGATGTCGCTTTTGAGGACCTAACCCTTTGTCTGTTTAGTGAGACCTGGCCACCAATAACGCTGCTTTAGTAATGAAACAGTTGCAGCGATACCTGCGTATGCTGAACCCAGACCCTCGTGATCAGCTAGAATGAATCCTAATCTGCGATCCATGTTTGGTATTACTCTATCCCCCACTCCTGGAATTTGAGCATACAGAATGTTTTGCGCATCTAACTTGAAGGAGTACTTGAGTGGAAAACCTTTTGGCAAGGCTGAGCTGTTGTTGCTCGTAGCGTTCACAGCTAGCATTATCTTTCTTTCCATTCTCGTACTAGAATGAGTGATTGCAGCAAACGGCAGCAGCTTGCACTGTCGCCTTGGCAGCTTCATCAGCCAGTGAATTCCATTCAGCGTGCATGCCAACACGCTGAAGACTCAATGTGTGAATTACATGAGCCAGTGGCAAGCCTTTTTTCAGCTCTGCCACCTGTTCCCAAAGCATCTTGTGCTTTATTGTGCAACCTTTGGAATCTTGAAACCCATTCTGGCCCCATTAGTGATGATATTCATTGTATGGCTGGACCCAGTAAAACCAATCACAAACAATGAGTGTGGGGGATTCCCGATCCATATTTTTTAGTGCCAGAATCAGGGCTTTTAGTTTTGCCAGCTGTGCCGTGCAATCTCCTAAAGACTGCGTCTGTGCATTGCTAGGACGGGACTTGCCGTCCCACATACGTCCCTTCACAATCGCACCTGCTGCGCTGTATTGCTGTTTACTTCCTACGGCAGGATGGGAAGATCCATCAGTGTGAATGATATTCATACTGATCTAGAGGCATTATTTCATTCAGGAGAGGATATTCTTGTTCGTACTGCAGAAATGCTTGTGTTTTTAATATAGAATCAAATTGCAGTCTACATCTGTTGCAGTGAGAGAATTAGCCCATTGTATCCATTGTGGATGTAGTGCTTTTGCGTTTGGAACGCTTGCTTTGGTAACATTCTCTAAGGTTGGTACCGGAGTCACGACAATTATGCTTTTCCCGTGAGCTAGTGCTCTTTCTCTCACTACAGCAGTCTGTACTGCTGTCAGTATTTTCTCTGTGGATGCAAAACGCATTTCAGCGTTTGTATTCAAATGTGATTTGTATGCAATGGGTACCATTTCACCTTCATTGAAGGTGAGGTATGTGTACCCTGATTGACCTACGACTACACGGATCACCAAATTTGTGGTATTTACTCATGTGTGTAAATGTTTGGAAGCTATCATAATAGCTTGTATGGAACGGAGAATTTCTGTGTGTTCCTGTGTCCAATGTTGGACTGAAAAATCAGGTCTGATTAGGTCGTAAAAAGGTTTTACCTTTTCTACGTAATCCAAAATGTATGTTCTGCCAAACTTTAGGAATCCTAAAATGGATTGTAAGCCTTTCAGTCTTTGGAGGTTGGAACAGCACACATTTTTCTAAAACATTAGCTGCCAGGCTTTTCCCTTCGCTTGATAGCTCATATCTCAACAATAGGACATTGAGGTGGGCAGTTTTTGATTTTTTTAAAGTTAAATTTGTAGCCCACAGTGGTGAACCCCAAAGTTATGTTGATTACCCTGTGCAAGTGATCCAATATTTCATCGTCTGTCAGATAAATAACATCTACATAGGACAATGCCTCCTCATCACAATTTTGAAGTAACTCTGTTACTCTTGCTGAGAACAACCAGGGCTATTCTTGCACCCTTGGGGCAGTGTACAGAATTGGCGTTGAGAGCCTAAGGCCGAGAATACTGTCAAATGTCTGCTTCCAGGCGCTATATTTTGGCAGAAAAATCCATTTGAGATATCTAGTGTTGTTTTTTATTTCTTCCTCACAATGTTATTCATCAATGTGGCACTGTGTGCATTTTGTACTGCAAATGTTTTTGTGCAAGTGTTCAAATGCCTGTAGTCTAAAACTAGACGTATGAATTGTCGTGTTTCATTACAGGAAACAAAGGATTACAGATGAAAGAGGTGCAATTCTCAATCACACCTTGGTATCCAAGTTGATCTAAGATCTCCTTGACCTGTTTCTTTGCGTCATGTTTTATTGGGTACTGCCTCTGTGGTGTAGGAGTAGTTTTTAATGGGATTTCATGGTGAGGTGACCCAGCATCCCACCCTTTATGATTGCGGTAAAGTGCGGGAGCTAACGCTAGCCCACTCCTGCGAGTATGAATGTTTAAGTGACTCTGGAACGAGGTCGGAAAAAGCTGGTAAAATTACATCTTCCCCCTTTCGCCACTCCATGACGAACTCAGGCGGCCAATCTTTTTCAGCCAAAAAGATATTGTATATAAATGTCAGGTTCTCCCAAAAGAGACCTTTCACTTTTCTGGGTATGTCCCCCTCCATCTGGAGGGTTATTTCATGTAATTGATGTGGGACACTTACCTTAGTATCCGGTGTCTCCACCGTGATATGTTCATTCAACGCTGCTGTCACCAGAAATTCCATCAGGTTCTGGAGAGCTATTGTTACTTCTGCTGCGCTTTCTAGCATCGTCGGAGCCCATTCCCTGTTCAGTAGCAGAGTCCTCAGTAGCCTTGACATTTCTTATTTTAAGGCCAGCTACCGTCTTCTTTTTAAATTGGGGTTTACTTTTTGGTTTATCTTCTTGTTTGATAATGTAGTCTGAAGTGCAGTGTCTGTCTCTTGACTTGGCTCGCTCTTCTGATCTGTGTTCTGACCGCCCTTCCCTCTCCGACTTTTTTGATCAACCCTGAAAGGAACTAGAAAAATGTGCATCTGTATCCTGATACCTGTCATGTTTTTTAATATTATAACGGTTTCTAAGATTATATTTTCTATCAGGGGGCTCCTGTTGAGGAGACCCACCCCGTGATCGTGATACATTCTGCTTATTATTTTTTTGTTTGTTATCCCATTTCTTTTTAGAGGAATCGGATGCTTCCTTTGAGTTATCCTTTTCAGGATTGCTCGCTAATTGTGGTTTTCCAGGTCTGGCTCCCAAATTATCTGTACCCAGCGAAGCATAAGTTTCTTTGATAATCTTAGGTAGTTCTCGCTCCTGTTGTCCAGGAGTGACTTTCCTCAGGCGTTGGCGTATAGCCACCACTGCTGCCTCCCCTTTTATGTTACATAACATAATTGTTGATACCTGGGCAAAATTGCCTATCAATTTCATCCCTAAGGCCAGTGCAGGTTCTGCCCCATACTCATTCTGTTTTTGTTTCAATACTTCTGGTATCACTGCTATTGAAGGGGTACCATGAGTTCTGGTATAAACGGCAGCGAAAACTGTACCCCAAGTGGTACAATCCTCTATCGGGGGAGCTATCCCCATTGGCAAATTGTTAGTATTCTGTGCTATTCCTGCGGGCCCATGTGGGGAAACACTGCCTCAAGCTGTGCTTTCCAGAACGGCATTTGCTCACCCTTAGTGGGCATCCGTCCCATAATCGCGTTCAGAGTTTGTGGGCTGATTTTTGTCGAAGTCCCTTGTGCTTGCCCAGCTTTAGTTACCCTTGAAGGTTGAAATGTAAGTGTTCGCATTACGAACTGTGTAAAGTTTCTGTATAGTTTTACTATCTCTTTGTAAAGTATACGTAATTCTGCTGCTGGCAATGTATCAGTCTCTGGATGCGGTGTGTAAGCAGCTAGGACCGGCCAGGTAGCTCCTTCTCTGCTGAGCGGACCGAGTCTCACATTTTTGTGGTGTGGGGGAGGGCGCCTTTAAACCAATTAATATGCTCTCGGTAAGTTAACGGACTTCTGTGTCCCCGTATGGAGAGTATTCTTCAGGTGTCTCATCTGGAATGTACGTATGAAACAAATGTGTGCGTGCATCTGCAGGTGGGAATTTAATCCAAGAATAGAATACCTCTGCCCTGAATGCCTTGTGTGCCTCAATCACAAAGGTAACCGTCCCACCTATTGATGAGAGGCCATAATCTATTAATTTCATAGTAAGTGCATGTCTGCAATTTTCTGAAGTGTTAAGAGAACCTTCCTGCTCAGCTTCTTCTATATTAGCACCACTCGTACCAGCGTCTTTGTTGTTAGACATTATGAGAGGAAGTATTGAGAAAAAGAGATAACGTTTTGCACAATGTGGGGAACTATAATCCTTCAAGCTTGAACAAACCTACAGCTAATATATATCATATACCTACTCAGCTGCAGCAGATTTTTCCCTTCCCACTCCAGACGTCTCAGGTTAAATATGAGTAGGGGTCTCTGATAAAGCACGACTGAACTAATCAGATTTGACCATTAAATAAGAACCAAACCAACGTTAGCGGTGCCATGTTGTGTAGTTCCTAAAAATACATAGGATCTGCATGTTTAGACAACATAAATTAAGGGATTGGTGTCCAGACTGATTCCAGACACCCCCAAAGGATATGTTAGCCTTTAGAACAATACCTGCGATTATGCAAAGCAGTTCTTTCGCCCTAGGATGAAGATGACCATGACTTTTACACAGAGTATGTTCATGCTGTTATGTATGTCATATGCAGTGACTTTTCTAAGAATCCTCATGCATAATAAATGAGGCTAGTTTCAAAGAAACTGATCGACATTTATTCAGCACATTAACTGGGTAAAAGGTCAGTGCTAGAACCGTTATGCAGAGCAAGGTAGGACAAATGTAGGTAAAAGGTTGTGTAGCTACCTACGCCTAGATTGGAGTACATTGGGGTACATAACAATATCAGAGACCAATTTGTGTACAGTTGCTCTTCTAAAAAATAAAAATACAGGAAATTTGTTTAATTATAGAGATCTCACACTTACTGAAGTCGTGGAAATCGCGAAACGTATTGAGAGGTCTATCATTTCAAGTAAACATATGGTTGCTAAGTCTGCTGGACATGGAATATCTATTGTGTGTGTGCCCTGAAACAGATTTGATTGGTGCTACTTCCGTCTAAGACAAAGGAACTGAATCTGTTCAGAAGAAAAGTGCAAACATTTGTTTTAGATGCGGCTCCAGGTCACATTTTCGCTATAGTCCATTTTGTCTTGCTGTCAACGAACACTGCAATAAGTGTGGTAAAATTGGCCATTTCCAAAGTGTATGCAGAAGTTCAAAGGCACAAGTCAGAGTCAGCAGTATTGAGATTGATTCAGATCAGTGTGCCAGAGACGTGTCGAAAGTAGTTCTCACCATCACCTCAGAAACAACATTAGTGGAAAAACTAAAGGACCTTAGTGTGATGTACTGATTGGTGATGTGAAATTAGTAATGATTGCAGATACGGGAGCACCTATCACCATCATTTCTGATACACTATACTATGAAAAATGGAGTAAAACTCCTTGAATGGTACAGACATTTAACCCTAGGCATTTAGAGAACAAGAAACATACATGTTGGGTTATTTTGTAGATTGTTACCTGTTTGGAAAGAAAGACTGTAACAAAAGGTTTTGTGGCTGTTAAGGGTAGAAACATTGCTGACTGGCAAGATCTGGCCAGCCTTGGTTTCATGCGTGTGCCTTGTTTAAAAAATCCTGTAGTAGTAGCTGATATTTCCATTTATTTAGTTGAATTTGATAATGATGATCTGAGTGTAGAAAAAATAGTCAATAATTACCTGACATTTTTGGTGAAAAAATTAGAAACCTTTCTAAATTTGAACACTACATCAAACTCAAAGTGTGTGCTGTTCCTGTTGTACGCAAGGCCAGGTCTGTTCCACTGAGTGTTAGACCAGAACTTAAAAACCTTCTGGACAGATTATGTTCAGAAGGAGTTATTCAAGCCACTGAATCCTCTGAGTGTTAGGCCAGTGGTGATAGAAAACAGGAAAATGTGCTTATGTCTTAAACTGCGCACCTTGAATAAAAGTATTATCATTGGCCGTCATCCCTTGCTCAAAGTACAGGAATTACTAGCCAAAGTGGGTACTTCTAAATTCTTTTCTTTACTGGACCTCAGATCAGCATATCATCAAATTCCCAGTGCTTTGGAGTCTCAAGATTTAACAACGCCCATCACACCTTTTGGTGCATACACATTTTTACGTATTTCTTTTGGGTTGGCCTCTGCAGCAAGCTTAATTCAAAAGTTCATGGACACCATTTAGATTGGTATTCTAGGTGTGCAGGCATTCCAGGATGACGTGCTAATTTTTGCTTGAAGTGTCAGGGAACACAATTGGGTTCTGGAAAGGTTGTTGTGTGTGTGTTCAAAAATGTGGGTATCACGTTGAGAAAAGAAAAATGTCAATTTTTTTGTGTGTGTTAGACTATTTAGGGTGTTGTGTGTCAGACCAAGGCATTAAACCAAAAATTTCTCTTGTTCATGCCATCCAAGATCTACTCCACCTCAAAATAAGGACACGTTGCGTTCCTTCTTGGATCTTTGCGAATATTATTCGTACTTTATATATGGTAATGCACTTGTTGTACAGCCTCTTAGAAACCCTTTAAAACAAGCATTGGCATAGCCAATAGGTCTCGCCTTTGGGACCTTATAAGTGTTTAGCCATGCAACAGTTTCATAACTAAATACTTATAAGGTCCCAAAAGCGAGACCTATTGGCTACACCATGATAATCGTGGCACCTGCGCTTTACTTTTAACATTAAAAGTAAAGCGCAGGTGCCGCGATTATAGCAAAGTAAAGAAATAGATTATTTTTCTATTTCTTTACTTTTGCTACAATCGCGCACCTGCGCTTTACTTTTAACATTAAAAGTGAAGCGCTTTAACATTAAAAGTAAAGCGCAGGTGCCGCGATTGTAGCAAAAGTAAAGAAATAGAAAAATAATCTATTTCTTCAAAGCCGCGAAAGTGAAAGTGCATCGCGATCGCGATGCACTTAATGACCCGTGACGCGCGTGCACGCTCACGTGAACGCAAGCTGGTCGCCAGCAAACTGCTGTTTGCACTTCCAAAACCCGCTTACTAAAACTCTCGCCAGAGCAGCGCATGCGCTGGCTCAGGCGAGACCTAAAAAGGAGAGGAATATGAATGGTTTCATTGAGCCAACAACACTTTTCATAAGGTGAAATCCTTGATTACATCAGCACCATATTTATCATCTTTTACAGCTGGGAAGCCATGTTTCCTGACGGTTGATGCCAGTCAGTCGAGTTTAAGTGGAGGTCTTTCCAAGTGGGTATACAAGAAAGAACACACAATTGCCATTGCTTCATGCTTATTTACTTCGACTGAATCTAATTACAGCACCATAGAAAGGAAGGCATTGGCATGCCCTTGGGCAGGTGAAAAATGTAGAACATTTCTGTGGGGTAGACAGTTGGACATCTTAACTGATCTCAAGCCCCTCATTTACTTGCTCAATGGTAATAGCACAGGCAAGGTGTGAGAGGCTGGCTTAGTATATGGTGCTCACTTTTGTAAGTGTAGCACCCTGCACTAATCCAGACAACCCTTATTGCGATTGTAGTGGTCTTAGACAACCTTAGAAAGCTCTCTAAGTGGTAGCTGTGGAGAGCAGCCTTCAGGCTTAGTCCAGAAGGAGTGTAAATCAGCTTGTTTTACCAGTACTTAAACTTATGGTATAGGTTAAGTGAAAAAGAATCACACAGTGTAGTTATAAAAATATGTATTTTATTGCAAACACTCACTAACACGTTTGTGCTATCTCCTACCCGGAGATAGAAACACAATACACACAATACTTAGGAAATAGATCACACCGTCCTTTTCTCTACCCTGTGGGGTGCCGCAGGGGTCCTCGCTTAGTCCGACGTTAATCAATGTTTGTGTCCTCTTTGGCTCCTTTAATTGAATCCTTTGGATTCAATCTGACGTCATATGCGGATGACACTCAAAGTGTGGTGACTATATTGCCAGAAGTGATCCAGGAAACTGTATCCAGATTGCAAAACTGCATGAAGGCCGTTGGCACATGGATGGCCCATAACTGCCTAAAACTTAACTCCACAAAAACGGAGGTTATGTTGTTCGGGAACAATTCTAACTTCTGGACCTCTAGGTGCTGGCCGGAAGCGTCAGGCCCGCTCCCAAACCCGATTAGTAAGGTGAAGAACCTAGGAGTGTGGATAGATGACAAACTTAGCTTCAGGGACCAGGTGAATAAAGTGGTTTCTTTAACATCATACATTCTCAGATCATGCAAAAAAATAATGCCACTCTTACCTAAAGAGGCGCAACAAACAGTGGTCACTGCGCTAATAATGTCAAGATTGGACTATTGCAATAGTCTATATCTCAAGATCCACGAAGGATCACTGAACAAATTACAAATCCTTCAAAATGCTGCAGCCAGACTTCTTACAGGCACACCAAAGTTTGAATCGATCTCAGCCAAAATAAAAAAGCTCCACTGGCTTCCGGTCAGGAAGCGTTCTCAGTTCAAGGCGCTATGTCTGGTCTTTAGAGCCCTGCATGGAACTGGGCCGGACTTTCTAAAACAAAAATTTCGCTGGTATACACCAAAAAGAGCTTTGCGGTCTAATGATGCTAATCTAGTGGTGGTGCCCCGGGTGAAAAAGGTTAACTTCGGCGGCCGAAGCTTTGTTGCCAAAGCATGGAATGACCTCCCACCTCACATGAGAAGCATGAACAATCTCCTAGTTTTCCGTAAGGCATTAAAAACATGGCTTTTCTCTAAATAAACCTGCCTAGAACTATACCGACGTTGTTTTCAATCAGGACTTCACACAGCGCCAGGACACCTTCGGGTAACAGTTAGCGCTATATAAGTCCCAATAACATTAACATAAGTAGCACAAATTCACAGTGGTCTCCAGGGGGAGACCAAACCATATACTAAAATAGTGGAATGCGAACCCCGATTCAAGTCAAGAATGGACCGAGAAGAAGTAGAAGTGTTGGGGACCCAAGGAACCACCCAAGGCAAGTACCCAGGAACCCCACGGAGGCCGTGTGCAGAGCGTGAACACGACCGTGTGATCAACACAAGCCAATGGGTAAGTCGCGGTTGCAGTTTTAAAGAAAAAGGACCCTTCCCTGCAGACTCTAAAGAAACCCTGTGGAATATGGAAGGTTGGAGAGTCACCCCACCCGTGGATACCTCAGGAACCAGGATACCTACACCCGGGAAGGTGGATGCCTAGGCGTCCAATGATGTCGGAAACCATTGTAGACCACAAGTGGGGACTTCAGGAAAGATGCCGCTGGAGAAGAAGATGACGGAGCCCGGGAACCCACAGGTGGATTCAAGATGAGAGGTCCCTGCAAGCAGAGGGGACGGAGTCTATGCCACTCAGGACTGACCAGGAGGCACGGAAGACGAATGGCCACCGATGTCGGAGATGCAGTTGAGGTTGACTGTGCCCTTGAAGTTGCAGCTGTGTGGACTAGGCGATGCTGTAGAAGACCAGGAGCCATTCACAAGCTGTTCCACGTCGGGTGTCGAGGGCCAAGGGGTCAGTGTCCAGCAGGGGCACCAACAAGCCTTGGCAGCAGCAAACAACGTAGTCGATGAAAAAGGTGCAGTGTCGGAACCAGCAAGGTCCAAGGGACTCACCACGACCAGGTAAGTCAGAGCAGACCCAAGCAAGCAGGGGAGCCCACTGAAGCCAAAGAAGCCTCTCAAGAGGACCCACGGGCTGAAGGCACAGGAGTCGCAAGAGGACCTTGAGCAGCTCACCAATGAAGAAGGCCCACGGTGCAGAGGAAGTGGTGAGGGCAAAGATCTTGGCTGCAGGAGTTGCTTGAGGACGGAGCTTCTTGGAGCCCGAAGATCTCTGGAGGAGAGAGTCAACAAGCCTTGGCAACAGCAAGTCGGCGTGGTCCACAGGGGTTCCGTTCCAGCGGTTCTGACGAGGGATACTGGCCTCAAACTCTGTATGAAGACAGTGCAGGCTTCGAGGGAGTTGCAGAACCACCACCTGTGTTGCTGAGCCTTTTGGAGTCCGTGGGAGCCCAGGATCAGCAGACCGGTCAGCTGTGTTGCGGTGCCTGCAGATGCAGGGGAGTGATTCCTTCACTCCAAGGGAAATTCCTTCAGGTGTCTTGGATGTCCACAGGCCTGGTGAAGAACGTGTATGGAGCACGGGCACAGACGTTGCAGAAGACCAGCAGGATGACGAGACCATAAGCAGCAGGAAACTTCCCCGGTGAAATCTGTTCCCAAAGCGTAGTCCAGCAAAGTCCAGAGTGTCCAGACGGTCGAAGTTGAAGTGGTATGTGATCTGAATCTTGTCCCACGATGAATCTAAGGACCCACCCACAGATAAGCCCTTAAGTACCCTCAGGAAAGGGTTGGGACGATTCAGGGGTCCCTCCCAGAGGAGGGGCTGGACAGTGGGGAGGTTACTCCCATGTCCTTTGTCCATTTTCGCGCCAGAGCGGGAGCCAACAGCTCCCTGAACTGGTTTGAATTGGACTATGCATGGAGGGCACCAAATGTGCCCTTCAGTCAGTCTCATTGGCGCTGGCAAGTGCTTCCACCCTGTCTCAATGTTAGAATAAAAATGTTTTCGCTGTGTTGATTATGCATTGTTCCATGTAAGTTAGCATTCGCAGCACCATTTTATGTTTGGCCGCCATTTTGAACCATGATCGAAACTAATCTTTCCCTTCTGTAAAACACAGCTTTTGGTAACTCTCGTTTCTCCAAGGTTGGGCCTTGTAATTTCCTAATGAATACACTGTTCTTATTAGCGCATACCTTTCCTACTAGATAGAGGCCTTCTCCCACTAGTCTAGCGGTGGGCACGGACGGAACGACCTTGAGCAGGAGATAGTGTGTGCCCAGCCTCAAGATCGAAACCTATCCTTCTGTACTTCTTTGTTTAACTGCATCTGCTTGGAAAATTCCATTGTGGGCATGCCTTCATTGGTTCTGAATTGTACATAATGTATCACCATGTTTGCTGTTGTCGGTCCCTCTACAGCAATCCTAAGAGACTGGGCAGACTGGGCTCCGCTCAAGTGGATTTGAATAAATATATCGGTTTGTATTCTCTACTGTCAGACCGACTCTTCATTTGTATGGAAGGCTGAGAGGTGGTCGTGAGTGACCCGGGTGACCCTATTTGGGTCACTTCCTTCACCAATGCACTAAATCCTATCTGGGAGGTGGTCACACCTCCCTGTGACAGGATACCTATTGTTCTGCCTTCCCCTGCTCGAGCTCGTCTCAGCAGCAGGAGGGCAGAAACGTGTCTCTGGTCGGCAGCAGCCCTAGCTTGCTGTCCCGTTCTGGCAGACTGGTACCGGGAGCACTGAGGGCCTCCTTGAGAGCTTTACAGTGCATGGAATCATACCTCCCACACCGTTTATGGTGTGGGGGTATGATTCCAACATGTTTGATACCAAACCGGGTTAGTTACAGCCAGTTTAGAGATGATCATCGCGTAATGATGCATGACCTCTCTATATGTTGTAATGGCTGTTGCACTTACAACCCGGGAGAATGTACTCCGAAGGTTGTAGGGGTGTCCTGCTCATGCAGGGGTACCCTCACACTTAGGACCGAGCATCCTGCCTTGAGGATTGAAAGGCCTGCCAAAGGGGTGACTTATAGGCTTTAAGTGTAGCAACCTCAGATATAGGGAAACCTATATCTGTTGCAAGTGGTGCTAGCACCAGCTTACACAGGCTGCAAGGGCAGGCGTGTAGTCACAATTTGAGGGGTATTTCCTGGGTGGGTGGCATAATGCATGCTGCAGCCCATGTGAGACCCCTGGTGTAACTATTCCCTGGGTACCTTAGTACCATATACTAGGGACTTACAAGGGTACACCAGTAGCCAATCTGGAGAGTACCTAAGTACTCACCATGTCCAAATTAGGGAAGAAGCACAGAGACTGGGGTCCTGATTAGCAGGATCCCAATCAGACTAGTCAGGAAAACACGACACCAGCAAAAAGTGGGGGTGACCATGAAAGCAGACCCTACTTTCATACACAAGGCTTCTGCTAGATTAGTATGATTACTCTCCAGACTACAGGAGTACAATTTTTCTAGAGAGTACCTACCTGAAGGTAAGAATGAGAGAGCAGATTGTCTCTCAAGGATGCCTTTAGATATTGATTCTTCGAAAGAACAAGTGGATGATGTACATGAGTGGTATCTCTAGTTGGATGTTATTGTGAAGATCACTGTATCATTTCCAGCAGAGATTGTTTGGAAGCTTTGAATGCAGATTTCTTACTGCACAACGTGGTAAAATTTGTGAGAAGTGGTTGCTCAAAGAAAGGGATTTAGAACTAAGGTTGAAACCTTTTGCTCAAGTAGCAGATGAAATATCCGTAGTGGGTGGATTTTTATTATGACATGATGTTCTCAATCCATCAATGATGTTGCGAGAGTCTTCAATCAAAGTTGACAATGAGGGTCACGACGACCATTTGCAATCTCAAGCAGTTTTACTGGTGGCCAGGCATTGATTCCCAAGTGAACAGTTGGGTGTCCCTTGCGGCACGTCTAGTTTCAGATAAACACTAGAAGACATATGAGACAAAGTTACACACAGTTTCTATACCTGATGGACCTGGGTTAATGTAGCACTTGACTTTGTAGGACCATTTGATCTATTACCTACTGGCAAAAATTATATGGTGGTCCTTGTGGACTATTTTTCAAAGTGGGTATATTTTGATTTTGTTTTCTCACCAGATACTGCTTCAATTATTACCTTTTTCTAGAAAATGTTTGAGATTGAAGGTCCCCCTGGAGAAAATGTCACTGACAATGGGACACATTTAACATCTTCTCAAATGAAAAAATGTATGGATGGGTTGCACATTTAACATTTACAAGTAACCTTGTACGCACCCACTTCCAATGGTTTGGTAGAGCACGTGAACAGATTTTTGAAGGAGGGGGTTCAAACAGCCTTGTCTTCAGGTGTAGCAGTAGAAAGGTTTCTGCTGAAGAAAGTGTTATCTTGTGACCCCTCATAGTACCACAGGTGAGTCGCCATTCAGGCTATTGCGCAATAGGATGCCTAGATGTGTGTTATGTCCTGATTGGGTTAAAGATCTTAACAGAAAGTCTGATAGTTCAGGTTGTGATTTTGATGTGGTGGAACAAGTTAAAAATAAACAAGCTGCCATGACGAAATATTTTGAGAATAAACATGTTACTAAAGATCTTGATGTAAGTATCGAAAATTGGTTTATTATTAAAAAAAACTAGCAAAGTCTTAAAAGGTGAATCCAAGTTGATGTTCCTGTCAAACCATCCAAGGTTTCCAGAGGGGCAGTACTGTTAGAAGGAAAAGGATGGTGGAGCAGAAGTATTACTGTCAGAATTTCTCCAGAACAGGCTAAGAATATCTGATATGCAAAGAAAAATGTGTCCAGATCTGATGATTCTCATATGGACGGTTCTTGGTGGGTTAATGGTGGTGTTGAGCTTCATATTACCTGTTGATGGTGATGTTGAGCTTCATATTACCTCTCATATTACCTCTCCTGTGTTATGTTCTGGTAGTAGAGTATCCACCTGTTGATGGTGGTGTTGAGCTTCATATTACCTCTCATATTACCTCTCCTGTGTTATGTTCTGGTGGTAGAGTATCCACCTGTTGATGGTGGTGTTGAGCTTCATATTACCTCTCATATTACCTCTCCTGTGTTATGTTCTGGTGGTAGAGTATCCACCTGTTGATGGTGGTGTTGAGCTTCATATTACCTCTCCTGTGTTATGTTCTGGTGGTAGAGTATCCAGTCATTCTGATGCAGATCCAGTCTTTACCAGCAATGATGATGATTCTGTTTCAGATGTTATGTCTTATTCAGCCTCATTTCTCAAGTACAAGTTCTTCTGTTCAACTGGATTCCATTACTGGTCAGAGAGTGTCAGGCAGATATAATCATAACATTTCTTTGCCTTTCGGGGACAAAGACTATTATATGCAATACGAGTTCTTCGTTTGTTAGGCTTTTTTGATTACTCTATTTGTTTTGTTTTCGATGCGTTTAAACAAAAAAACCTTTCTGTGTTTTTCTTTTATTAGAGGAAAGATGATGTTTTAATAATGCATATATCTTGTGGCACAGCAGTGCCGTGAGATGCTTCGCATTTATGTTCAATTTAGTCACGTGTTACGCCTCTTGCGTCGTTGGTGTTCTCAGAACGGTAACAGGCTTCTCTGAGACACCGGTGAGGCATGAGGTGCCGTCCTGGGCTCTGGCCTTTGAGACATAATAAAGTCTCTTAAACTTACCTTGGTGTTTGCATGATTTCTTCACTACAGTCGCTCCAGGCCACACCAACGGAGACAGAGTATGTGCCTCTAACTTTAGTTGTGCCTTAAGCTGGTCTCAAGGATAAGACGGTTGTGACCCATCCTCCAGTCTATGGGCGTCCCGTAGGCCGCGCAGGAAGCAGACCTCTTGGGGAGTAAGGGGGTAGGCGTTTATTTCACCTGCTCCCCCAGTAACTGTATTCAAGTCTCCTTCACTGCCGTGAACTCCCCTCACAGCAGGCCTCGCTCACCGCAACCTCTCTCTCCCTCGATGCAGCCTGGGGAAGGAAGTCAGTGAACCAGTTGCACGCAGGGTTGGATTGGGATTAAAAATCGGCCCGGGCACGCTAAAAAAAAGTGGCCCACATTTACATATTGCCTTTCCGCAAAACACTGCTTCGGCGAAAGTTTATAAAAAAAAAGGGGGGGGGGGGTTTAAAAAAATGCACGGATTAGTTTACACTGGTGAAACACACCTGCAAATAAGTGAGGCCACTTTTGCTCAGGCCCCCTGCCCCCGCTCAATATGCATATGTTAATGGGCCGGCCCAGAGAGAGAAAGGGAGTGACACCTCTGCCGTTGATAAAAGGGAGGTAAGGGGCCCAGCTACCTCCAGAAAGGCCACTCATGCACCCACTGGGCCGCTGGTGGCATCGAACAACACCGAAATGGCCCAAATCGGCCCCCAGGCTGCTCAAAAAAGCAGCCCACAGCTGGAATTCGGATACTGGCCCCTCGGGCATTGCCCGAGTGCCCGCGCTACCAATCCGACGCTGGTTGCACGGCCTACCTCTGCTGCGCTGGGCCTATTTAACACCACACGTCTTCTTAGGGCAGGCCCAGTGGGAGCCGAACCCTGCTCCTCCAGCAGTTGTGAAGAAGACTCTGGGGTGCCACCTGCAAAAGTAGGCTACTGTTTTGCCTCCACCTTCTCTAAGGACTCGGGGCATGAGGTGGAGCCTGGGTGAACTGCAGTCAGGCCTCTAAGTCCCTGGCAGAGCAGTGTCCAAAAGGCAGCAGCGGCTCAGTGCTCCAGCTGGAGCGATTTTGTTGAGCCACTCGGCTGCCTACTACCTTGTGTATCGGCCAGCCTCCACAGTCAAACAGCTTTGGGTGACTCCCCTGCTTGTTACAGAAGCAGTCCGACCCAGCAGCCTCCATCGCTGTCACTTCAACATCCTGAGCAACTGCAGTGCAGTTGATGAAATGTAATTATGCATCAGTATGCCGACGGATGGTGAGGATTCCGGCAGAAGATGCAGAGTTATGCGTTCGCCATCTTGTCTGTCAAGCCACACTCAAAAAATCTCTTTTGTTCCCTCTCAAACTCAGTTCTCATTATATCAGTCAGGATATTTCCTGTGATTGAGGCGTACACTACTATCAGTGGACTAATGGTTCAGAAATCTAGGTTTCTGTTCCAGTGCATGTGATACAATACTTACATTTTTGTTAAAAATCATACAAGTGTACATCATAAAATAATAGCAGATGAAAAAGCAATATAAATATTTTGCCTAATTGCCTCAACATCGTAGATTAAATATTAAACAAACCAGTCCGTATTAAGAGATCAGATATCATTAAAATACAAGTTTACAAAACAGATGCAGTATTAGTGACCTGTATGTAAAACCCCAAGCAAGAAGTGAGTAACAAAGAAACAGATCTTAGGTGTATCCAGGAGCTGAAGATAAAGATAAGCAGGTTTAACTTGTTTAAAATGTTCAGCAATCAGAAGAGGCCTTAAGAATTGATACCGGAGAGCAGAAAACTTGGGACAGGTAAGTACTATGTGCATAGAATTACAGATGGACACATTATCACATGTGCAAATAAGGCAAGTTGGATTGTATAAACCAAACCCCCTTAGGGAATAAAGGCTGATGAAAGATATTTAGCCTCAGAAATGTCAGAAGTTGTCGGTGCAAGCTAGCATGTCAATTTGGAGATACGGCTCCATTCCCAAAACAGATTTAACTAAGACATAACCACAGTACGACTGCTTGGCCAAAGCGGAGTTCTCCCATTCAGCTGCCATCCTCTGGGAGAAAGCTTGCTTAACCCAAACAGAATCATTTTTCACTATACCCAAGGGCTCATAGAAAAGACCTGGACGACCCAATTCAGTAAAAGGCTTCTTAATATATTGAAGCCATGGAATCTCATCTACTTTGACTAATGACAGGCAATCCTGTAAAATGAGTCGGTTTAAGTGTAGACAGAGCACCACAAATAAGAGTGGACGAAGATGAATACAATCAGAAATAAAAGCCATACCCAGTTCATCATGGAGTATTTCTGCAGGTGTACTTTGTCCCACAGCCAGACCGTTCCTCATAAACTTCAGCTCAAAGAAAGCTTTATTCGACAATACATGTCATAAAAGCATTGAGCATAAAAAACACGGTTAAAACAATACAAACGTGAAGATCTAAATAAAAGTATGTGAAAATAAGCAAGACTGGAGTCCGTTCATCCCCGTGCATAATAAGATAACAGTCATGTAATAAAAACAAGAGCAATATGTTTGTCATTTGATCCCTAAGACATTTAAAAGCATGATAGACACCACACATCATTATTAAAACTGGGTACGCATACACAGTGAAAAGAAGGATCCAGGTTCACTTTTCTACAGATGTTAATTGAGATCGGATATACCACATGCATCCTGGAAACTTTGCCACTGGAATTGCATAACTGAGTGAAGGATCTGTGCAGAGAATTCTCAGGGCGACACTGCATGATCTAGTACCCATGTTCCTACAAGTCTGCGCCAACCATGCTTTGCGGGGGCCAGAATAGGTGGGGCAAACAAACAACACGTGCAAGTAGGTTTCTACTAGATCAATGCAAGTGAGACATTTATTATCACCGGGGGTGGTCCATTTAGTGGTGAAGGACTTTAGTGGTAAACTACCTGCTCTAAATTGAAAATACAATTTCCGATTGAAGGGCTTTGTAATGGCATCCCAGTAGTACTCAAAGCACGGCCATGATTTTATTTGTAAAAAGCTCCCTGTTAAGGAAGTACAATCATGACTTCTAATCGCATCGTGTTCGATCAGTTCCCAGTATCTATCCTTGATTGAATCTTTAGGGGGGAACTGGGAGCTAGATGGAGTATCCCACAAGTACGTTAGGCCCATTCATATCAAGAGACTTCCAATATCACTCAGCCAACTGTTTTTGTGGAAACGATCAGTGATGTCCCTTAGACCCTCTGTGTATGTGGCCAATTCCGGCGTGCACCAGATTCTGTGCCAGTATAGAATTGGCCGTAACCTGGCTAGATCTACCAGTGATTTTCCACCCGTCATTCCGCAAGGCAAGAGTAGGTGTACTTTTTGGAAGACTTGGTATTGCTCTGAAAAACATGTTCTCTGCTGTTGCTAACCGTGTGAGGTTCTCAAGGCCCCATAGTTCAGCACCATATAAAACTGAGCTCACCACCTTGGTATTATAGATTTTCAATACCAGGCTGAGAGGCTTTGTCAAAGATGTTTTAAATTCCTTTCTTAGGACGCCTGCTAATTGCCGATGTTTTAGTGCCATGACGTCAATATGAGGCTTCCATCTCAGCTCCTTCTGCAGGGTAATGCCCAGGTAGACAAATGCGTCGACCTGCTCAAGGGGAAGCCCATCCATTACCATTCTGCCCTTAAAGGATCTGTGCTGGTTAAAAGGCATGAACTTGGTTTTTGCAGCATTCATTTTTAAACCACGTAAAAGGCAGAATTCTTCATAACGTCGCAGTGCAGGCTGTAAACCACTAGGGGTTTTAGAAATAAGCGTATCATCTGCGAACATTAAAATCAGGATCTTTTTGCCAAACAGGTGTGTCGGTGTAAATGGCAGCTAAAAAGTTAGGAACTCCATTAATAAAAAGTGAGAATAAAGTGGGAGCCATTACACATCCTTGGCGGACCCCCTTCCGTACAGGAAAGTGGTCTGTCTTATTTCCCTGCACCCCCCAGTAGATTTGTGCAAAGTTATCCTCGTGGAGGCCGGCAGTGAGGGAGAGTAGATCCGGAGGCATCCCTAACTCCTGCAGTACCGCCCATAATTTATTTCGCAATAACAGGTCAAAGGCTGATTTGAGGTCGACAAAGGCAGCATACATGCTGCCCTTGCCGAGAACTATAGTCAGCCAATATAATGAGACAAATCAAAAGACCTGATCAATAGTGCTCACATGGGCCCGAAATCTTGCCTGTAGAGGGCTAAGGATGTTATTCTCATCTATCCATACTTGAGCTTTTGCCAGGACAAGCCGTGCCACCACTTTTTGTATTGAGTCTATTAGACTTATTGGCCTGTAGTTTCCTCGCAGAGACTTGTCTCCTTTTTTGTATACTGGGGTGATTTCTGCCCCCCTCCAAGTATCAGGGATGGGGGCACCAAGAGCAATGGCGTTAGCTAATAGCAGTATATATCGAGTCCATTTGGACTTGTCCTGCAAGAAAATATCAGCTGGAACATTGTCAATACCGGTGCTCGCCCTCCAGTGATAGCACTAAGGGCTGAGCTTACATCTGCCTGATCAAATACCTTATCATTTAAATAAAAATTAATCGATAGGGGGGTCACTGTCCTCTAGATCATCAATAGCATACTGTGAGGTGAAGTATTTTACCCACACGCCAGGTTCAACATGGTTTTCCGGGGGCGGTGCAACTCCTCCCCTATCCCATTTTACCAGGTTCCAGAACCGTTGAGCATTGTTACTACCACAAGCCTGTTTTAAATCCTGCCATCTGTTCTCGTCCCAGGATTTTTTAGCAATTGACATTGCCTTCTTATAACTTGACCTCACGATTCGTACTCTAGCCGAGTCGCCTGATCTGATTGCCTCCCCCAGGGCACCACAGGCTTTTTTGCACTCATTGTTATACCAGTGGTGCCTTAGCTGGGTGCCTTTCGCCTTGGGCCTAACGGGTCTTTGAAAGTAGGGATGCACTTTGGTAAATAGTGAGTTGTGCAACAGTGTTATTTCTTTGAGCGGCTTGGAGTTAAGGAGAGAGATCTCCATCTCTGCTAACGTGTTTTCAACATCGCAGGTTATAGAGGACAGTATTTCCGGACGTTCTAAAATCATGGGCCATTTGACTCGCCACATATCGTTTGAGAGTTGCAATTCGCCAGTAATGAGTGGATTATCGGTTTGTGCTTGTGCGTGTAATTCCCTACACACGAACCTAGAGCAGAGTGGGTCATGATCGCCCTCCACGTGTGCCCGCACGACCATGTCCTCGATGGTATGCCATAGATTCAGGCTAATTAAAAAAGATAATCAATGCGACTTGAGTGGTGTCCATTATTAAACGTGTTTGCCCCGTGCCTGTCGGAGATGGATCTACCATTGACCACCCTTGACCCATATTCTAGACATAGGGCTTTCAGTTGAATGGCTGCTTCTGTCCATCTTTTATTTGGGGGTATTTCCAGGCGTGGAATACCCCACAGCTCGTCCTCCTCCGCCGCCAGATCACTTTCCTCGCTATCAAAAGGTTCGAACGTCGAGTTTACGTCCCCCGCTATCACAACAGACGCATCCCAGGAGAGATTGTCTAAAAACTCGTCTAGGGCAAGGATAGTTTTGGACCTACGCCCCCCGCTGTGGCCTCTCGCGTATACATTGTAAATATCAATGTTTCCATAGGGGCGATGAAGTGGTTCTATGGACCAGGTTTCTTGAAAAACGCAGATGTCAAACTTGTCAATGAAGGTATTCCAAGGTCCCTGGTGTATGACCTGCCTCACACTCAGCTCTGATAGAACAACTCGTCTCGGATGGACAATTTGCTTCAGGAGAGGATTTGATATGCTCGCAAATATACTCTAGTTTAGCGGCCTGAGTACTGACAGCGGGGGGTAGGGGGAACCTTCAATCTATCTCTCTAAGAGGGGACGTACTGGTTTGGGCTGTTGCGGAATAAGCAGGGGTCAACTCACTGGCCTTTTCCGGAAGATTGTATTTGAGACGAATGTTGGTTGTGAAGGTGTTGAGTAAGTAGATCGAAGGCTACCAGGTTTTCAACAAGATCTCGGTGTGACAAGGTAAGTGCAATGGCATCAGTGGCTGTCCCTGGGAAAGAGTGTCTTTTAGCCCCAACTATGTCGTCCCTTATTACAGACCGGCAGCCTCTCACTCACCGGATCCAGTGAGTGCACTTGTTAATCAGTGTGCCCTCGTCCTCTATGTGTAACCTGAGGGGAAGCTTTGGTACGTTTACCAGGTATACTATCCGCTTCAAGGTGGGAGACCTATCAGTGCCGTGTGGAGGGGGGTTCATATTTGCCTGCAGGAGAGCGGGACTGGGTCGAAAACCCCGGGCCTGATTCAGAGTTGTGGGTTGCCGAGAGCCAACCTTATTTTGATGTGCCGCACCCAAGTGTCTAAGGTCTAGGTGGGCGGCCTTGGCACACGACAATGTTTTACTACTGCCGCTACCTCCTATGTTATGACACTGAGGTTCCCCTGTAGTTGAACGGGGGCAAACCGACCCACCGTCGTCGTTAACTGGGCTGATTGTATTAGATCCCAGGTCTTTCTTAACAAATTGTACATCGGTGACTACCTTGCTAAAGGATTCTGAGAGACTACCCACAGCTGCTTTAAGCGCTCTGATTTCTTCTATTAGGTCGATAATTTGGGCTGATAATGATCTCTGCATGGATGCCTCATTTGATATAGAAATTGTATGGGCTATTATGGATTCGCTACTGTTGGTATCAGGGTTATTTGGACGGGAGGCTGGACCTGGAGCTAGATTTGCATCCTTATATGGGCATCTATTTGCCTCTATGCCCCCTTTTTGCGCCCCACTTCCCAAGTTGGCAGATGAATCTATGTGATCTGTAAGTGGAGCAAAGCTACTGCTGCATGGGAATAAAGAGAGATCATCTACAGACGCTTGCACATCAATGTCTTCTCTATCGGCCCTGCTGGGACGTGGGTTTAGGATGACTGGAGGATGTTTCTTGCGAACTACTCTATTAAAGATAGTTGGTATGCGACCCTTGTGAACTGTATGTGTAGGACTCCTGGGGCTCCTAGGTACCTGTGTACTGGGATACTTAGATGAGTTGCTCGTTGGAATTGGATCAAGGAGGCCCTCGCATTCGGACAAAAGACTGTCAATACGGTCTAACACCCCTCCCCCAGCAACTGGGCTCACAGTCAGAGTTCTCTTCTTTGCCTTCTTTTTGGAGACTTCTTTCGGGCCCCCCTCAGTGGCTCTGCGCTTACCCATTATGGATCTGTCTCTCAGCGCACAGGGTGGGAGCACACAAAATGACAGTACAGTCAGCAAAATAACCACTTAGGGAGACAAGAATTATTCAAGGGGGCGCTTCCTTGGTACAGTACCTTTGCCTTGTTGTGAATATCCGAAAGAGGAGAGGCGCTGGAACGAGATGGCAGGGTGGTAGCCCAGCCTCTTCCAGCCTCTGACGGGCACAGATGAGCCTGCCCTTGGCCCAAGCTTTGTCCGGGCGCGTCTGCGCGCGTCCCGCGCTGCGGGAGCCCCGAGCTGGTTTAATGCGCCTCCTGGCGCGTGCTGGGTGGCGGTGGCGGCGGCTGCAAAGGTGCCTGGGACTTGAAGTCCTCGTTCCCCCTGTCAGGCAAGGCAGGCAAAGCTGGCAATGACAGGCTCCCGGAGCCCCTAGCTGGTTTAATGTGCCTCCTGACGCGTGCTGGGCGGCGGCAGTCGCAAAGGTGCCTGTGACTTGAAGTCCTGGTTCCCCTGTCAGGCAAGGCAGGCAAAGCTGGCAATGACGGGCTCCCACGCTGCGGGAGCCTCGAGCTGGTTTAATGCGCCTCCTGGTGCAGGCTGGGCGGCGGTGGCGGCCGCCGCAAAGGTGCCTGGGACTTGAAGTCCTGGTTCCCCCTGTCAGGCAAGGCAGGCAAAGCTGGCAATGACATATTTTCAATCACCTGTAAGGGAATCAATGGATGCATGCCCCCAAATCTCGCAGCCAAAAGTAGCCATTGATATACATTTGGCTTTATATATATCTAACATAAGCTTTGGGGTCTTATGCTCAATACCTCTGGCAAAATCATATAACCCAGTTATGGCCTTTTTCAAAATTCCTCCGTTCTTCCTTATTAATGGTGCACAACTAAGACTAGCGTACACTAACAGTCCCAAATCTAGAAAGTTCTCCACCATTGTTAAAACTTGACCCTGAGCAAAAATGCTGCAAGATTTTGTATTCTTGGGACCTACCACCATAAAAAAAACTATTAAAAATTCAGTTAGAGAGATCCATACTATTCATAAAAACAATAAAATAATTTAAAAGACATTGCAAACTCCCGGCTGTGTGGGCTATTAAAACGGGGTCGTTGGCGTAAAGAACTGGTGCAGGTCTTCTGCCAATCCTAGGAACAACAGTGCCAGTGTTTGTTAAAATGCACTCCAGACGATTTATATAGATAATAAATAGAAATGGGTCCGGGATGCACCCTTGACGGACCCCCTTTTTCAAATCAAATGACCCAGTGCACTCACCCCTGGGCCCATATCTGACCACCCTCGTAAGGCCATTATGAAGGTCTCTCATAAATCCTACCAGTACCTGATCCGACCCCCGCCCAGCCCAAAAATTATCTCTATTAACCCTATCAAAGGCTGAGCTGAGGTCCAAGAAGGCCCCCTTAGCCCGAGTGTACTTTGAGATCAAAAAGGTAAAGATTTAAATTTTGCTCCACTGTTCACCTGCCAGGCCTAAACCCGTACTGCTCATCAGAAATAATTTTTCTCTCATCTGCCCATGTGGTGAGCTTTTCCAAGATTACCTTCTCTATGATCTTTACCTCCACATCTGCCAACGAGATAGACCTGTAACAGGCAGGATCCGCGCTCTCTCTTTTTTTTGAAAACAGGTACTATGACTGAAAGCTTCCATGTATCAGGGAGCGAGCCTCTAATGGCTGCATTTCTATGTAAAGTAATAACAGGGACCCACAAGTCCACCAGAGACTTCAAAAGATCACCTGGGATCCTGTTACCCCTTGGGGCCTTACCAGGAGGCAGAGAGAGGATAACATTTCTTACCTCCTCCCATTGTACTGTAAACATACCAGCTATGGGGATTAAACTGGGGCTGATTTAAAACTCCATTCATTCATTCATTCATTCATAGTTTATTGTATGATTAATTAAAATCTTTACAAATTTCCAAAAAATAAAAATATATCTTTACATTCACAATTAAAACCAGACAACATTAATGAGGTCCCATTGGTTATTTAGCTAAAGTGCGTGTGCTTAACCATCAGCATAAAATGTTGTGAAATGCATTGTAGAGATGTTAACTGAGTACATCGTTTTCCTTGCTAGAACCATGATAATGCTTTAGACCTTGCTGTTATATAGTCACTCCCACTCTAATGAATGATAACATAAGAGGCATACTATCAGTGAGTCAACACAATGTAAAACTAAGATATATACTACCTACTCAAAATGTTTTTTTTTTTTTTTAAAACAACCAGCTGGCTAATTAGAAAGCCCTAAAAAATAGCAGGGACCTGGAAGAAAGTGCAGTTATACAGTAAAATGTAATGGATTTGTCTTGTGGTTTGTGGCCTGCCTTGCTATGTTGTCTTAGGCCTGGCTGCCATGCTGCTTTTCTTTGCACACGTTACTCTGTGCCGTTGTTCTATCGACCTCTGCTCTTGGCAAGTTATTTTAGCGCTGTCTGCTTTGTCTGTCTCTCACCTTTTCTCCTGTTCGATTTGGGCTCAGACTGCACAATATGTACAAGGTCGAATAACAGCGTCTCCTTGTTCTTGCTGATTTGGACAGTCCCTCGCACCTAGACATAACACTATGTACAGCTGCCATGGAGAAATTTGGGTGCTTTTAATATTGCAGTTAGCCCGCACTAGGCAGACTTTGGAGAAAACCTTTCCAGGGAGAAGAGCTGTGATTGTCTGCTGATGTAGTTTTGCATCTAGAGACTGAGGTATGGGGGTTCGCTAGTCAAAGCCCAGAGGTCTTCTATTTTTATAATAAACTAGCTTCCAACACGGGGAGGGTGGTAATGTTAGTTAGACATATATCTACTGTTTTATGAGATGCTTTCCCCGTTTGTATTCTATGGAGTTGTAACTATGCTGATTATATTATTCTTATGCATTATGCTTATAGTACTGACACGTGTACTGTATCTTAGAGCACGTAAGTTGAAATAAACATTTTAACCTATACTGTGTCTCTTCTTACGCACGTTGTGGACAGGTACGAGTGTGACGAAAGAGTGTTCTTGCCTCTACGAGTCCTGAGAGAGAGATACCGTGTTCTGGGTTGTCTAATCATTGGTACATTGGTGCTAATGGGACGCTAAGGCTAGTTGGGTTGGGGTTTTAGGTGCTAAGGTCTATGGTTGGCTCACCACTATATTCCTAGGTCCTATTATCCTGTGCATAGCTCTGTGTGTGCAGAATCCCTATGACAGATTTTAAAAACCAACTTCTATTGTCCTGCTCGCTAAATAGTCTCTTTAATAAGTTTTACATTCAGTCCATTTATTACACAGATGAGTCAGCTAGGCCCATGCCGGCTTGGTCATACTTCTTTGTTTTCCTCCAGATTGGCTTGCCGTAAAAGTTTTCTTACCTCTGCCAGGTATTTTACTCCCCGGCAGGCCAAAATTATAGATGAACCATCCAACCAGCGTATCACGGCTTGCCTGCACGTGCGAATCTTCAGTTCGTTAAAAATGGATTTTAAGTACTGTCTCCTCAGGACCATGACTACGGGGCATACACATAGTAAATGAGTTAAAGATTCCTTGTAAAAGCCACATAGTCGACAATGCGTTGTTTGTTGGGTGTTTTTCCAAGAAGGCTGTAGATCTTTTGAATCGTGCAAGCCCATCCGATAGTCTGTGTAGCTCTTTTTAACTGCAAGCTAAAATGAGTTGTTAAATATGCTTGCGGCTTTAAAGATTTATAAGAGTTGATGACAGTCCACCCATGCCGACGTTTGGAAATTGCTTTTTTATCTTCCAGAAAAGATTTCTTTTTTGCTGCATCATTGACAGCTTTACTGATGCTTGCTCTCTCTGCCCTATTTTCCCATGCTGTTTGTATTTCCAGGTCGGCCAGAGATGTTCTCAAATAACTTCCCCATGAGTTCAGTGTTTCTTGATCCATCTGGTACTTAATTTCTTCCCAGCATAACCTGTTCATTGTATATGGATCGGAAGAGCGGAATTTATGACATAGCTTAACAAAGCCGCTCATGCCCCGGAATTTCTGATTCTTAAGGCCGAATTCCAGCCGGACCTGAGCTGGGGAGGCAGACTTTGGCAAGTTGAAAACGGCCTTATAAACCTTCGTCTGTAGTTCGTTTAATAAATCAGCCTCCTTGCCACACCAAGTGACTAAGCCATATGACAAAGTGGGCAGAATTTGCGCAGCCATCACTTTTAAGAGGTGATTATGGTTTGGGCAATCTAATTTTTTATATAATAATCTGTATGCGAAAATTAGCGATTGCGCTTTGGCTTTTATGGCCAATTTATGTTCTTTATGTGTTATGCCTTGCCCTATTGTTATACCAAGATATTTGTAAGACCCTTGCTCTTCCACCCTTACCCCTTTCACCGACCATTTAAACTTAATTTTTTTAGTGTCCACTAGGCGAACGACTTTGGTTTTCTCTTTATTTAGTTCCAAGTTTTCCTGGTCCAAATAAGTTACTAGGTTATTTATTGCTCTTTGTAGTCCAATGGGGGTTTGGCTCAACACTACGATGTCGTCAGCGTACTGTAAAAAGGAAATTGGCTCGTTGGCCATATTCGGCGGATGACAATCGGCTGCTTCCATGTATTTACTAATATCTGAGAGAAACAAATTAAATAGGCTTGGCGCTAAGACGCAGCCTTGGTTTAGAACTTGCTGCGTATGGATGCTCGAGGTTGTACTGCAACCGTCGCCTAATTTCACTCTTGCCCAGGTGTCACTATATAAGGCAATTATTGCATTCAGAAATGAACTCGGCAATCCCCATGCATTTAGTTTTCCCCAGAGATGCTTTCTACTCACTCGGTCGAAGGCGGATTTCAAACTCCTTACAATCCTACAAAGCTGAAACATGGTTCACCCAGGCTTAGCAGGGACAGTGACTGTCTGATCCGCCATCTGGTTATCTTTAAAAAAAAAAAAAAAAAGGGTGATTGTGATTCAGTATCCTCCAAAACTTGGTACTGTCCTTCAGTTCACTGGCCATCACCAAATTCCTCCACAGCTCGTTCTTCAGCTGGAACTTTCGGTTAGCAAGAGCTGCTTTAAAAGTCGATCTGGATGGCACCCACCCTGTGGAGGTTAGCTAAATTGATAACCATACAATTCTCTTCGAAAGACTTCAGTGAGTGCCCAATCCAGCCAGATCTTCTGATCATAATAATTTCGTCATACAAACTCTGAGTCTTCATATTAGGGCACCTCCCAGCTAACTAGTAAACCACCTTATTTTTAGCTTGAATAAATGATTCTGCTTCTCCCTGTTTAAGAAGGGGTACACCAGTCAGAACTATCACATATGGTGTGCCAGCTGGTGGGAGCTGGATAACAACATCATTTGGCTAAAAATCCAAGACAGAGATAGCCAACAAATGGACGTTTTTGTTCAGATTATCATACACTTTGTTGGTTTGACACCTATTCACAATACAATGGCCCCCGGCTCCCTCCTTGGTGTTCTTGGAACAGGTGTCAGGCGAAAAGATAGATGCGGGAGGGAAGTCACCACAGTGCTACCAGTCTCCTGCCCATTGACTTCCACCGGAGTGTCAGTAAAGGATGAAGGAAAACCCATAAGTTCAGATGAGGTCATAGTGGGGTCGCTAACAGAAGAAACGTATGGCACACCCTCCTTAACAGAGGAAGCCACCTTCGCAGAGAATGCACCAATCTCTCTACCCATGGAACCTATCCTGGCTTCTAAGTCTACGATACTCAAGGTAAGGACATCCAATGCTCCCAAGATCTTATTTCCCATAGATTGAATAAGTCTGGTAAATTTATACAATTAGTAGACAAGTCCCCCCCCTTTCTGCCCCCTGTTTGTTAGTATGCAGGACTTTGTTCTAAAATGTGTGTGCCCCTTGTGATCTTGGGCCTTGCTTCCTTCCCCTGTCCCCCCTCCCCAGTAGTTATGGCTGTATTATGGATAGTACTAACAGATTGCGAATTTGCAAGAGGAAGGTTGAACATATTCATCGGATCAAGACAGGGGAACATGACTGACCCTCGACAGAGATTGTGCCAGCGGGGGAACTACTCATTGGGGACGTGAACACTGAGGGCAGTGGATGACCTTGAGGCCTGTTGAGATTGAATAAGTTGCTTCTCCACATTGGAGATTTCCTCCATTAAAGCTTCCACCGCATTAAATAAACAAGCCCTGGCAATGCAATCGGTCTAGCATTTGTGAAAGTTAGAGCTATCAATGTTGTAAATGAAAATGTTTTTACTTTTTTTTTTGTTTGCAGTGGAGTGATATAAGCGAACCCAGTCCCCGGCAGAAAGTTAATAGGATATGGGGTGTAGGGCATTTAAATTCCTTTATTTACTGCTCAGTGGTTAGCCTTAAGTGTGGTGCAGGAGTACACAACACATTGGTAGAAACAGGGATGGCCAGGTGGACTGCTGGGTGGAAAATGCGTGGGTGGGTAGGTTAGGTAGAGACAGGTATGACAGATGAGCGCATACAGAGGCGGGCATAGTTTGCACATGTAAAAACAAACCTGCATACAGTTACCATGAAGTACCCACCTATATGTCTCACTTTTACCTAAATGCCTTTGGCCCACGTATACATATGTACACATATGCGTGTGACTGTTTGCGTATTCACAGTGCACATGCGTACACAAACTCACGGTTCGCTGTACCCACTCGTATGGATTTGTATGCATTGTGCATCTGTATTTGCCTATGAACATTTTAAACATACGTAGATGAAATCTATGAATGCTTTGCCCGCTTCTTATTTTACAAGAACAAGCGCTACTGTGGAAGGTTATAGTGGTCCTTTGAGAACGAAAGTAAGGGACCCCGCAACCCCCTCACACCCCCTCCCCAAGACCACTTGATTAATTAAATAATGAATGCAGAGGTTGTAGAATAAATATGTGTTCGTCAGGAAAATGTCCTTTAAAAAAACAAGCTTATGACGGAAATGTGACATTTTTAGTACAAAGGCAAGAAATGATAGAGGTCTGCGTACAATAATAACACTGGAAGCAGTAGCGGTCCCGAGTTCTACAGGATTCGTAGCAAAGGAGCTCATGACCAAGCGTCTATCGCGAGTGTGCTGAACAACCAGGATTCGCTGAGAAGCGGCAAACCGCAAAGAAAAGTAAAGAAATAAATAGAAAAGAAATGCAGGTGGCCGCCATGTATTAATACGCCAAATATAAAGGCGGGCGGCTTCCATGTTTATTAAAGCTTAAGCCGGCAATGATGTAAAGCCGGCCACCTGCTTTTCTTCTCTATTTATTTACTTTTGTAGCATTCGTGGCATGCCGCGCTTTAGCTTCACATGTTTAAAGCTCAGCGTGTTGCGAATGCTGCAAGAGTAAATAAATTAAAAAGAAAGGCGTGCGGCTTCCATGTTTAAAGCTTAAAGGAACCTTCAGATCAAACAAAAAACGTGTGAGCTGCAGCCAAAAAAAGAGTGCACAAACACAAAGGAAAAAGCCTTTAGAGAAAGTATAGCCCATAGTAGACCAATATTCCAGGGGAGGAGTAAGACACAAGAAGGTGGGACATATAACCACAAGAAACCATAGAGAAGAAAGCTTTTTGTAACAGCACACACTTTAACCAGTCAACAGCGACGGTGTGGCCAAAGCCTCTAGAAGTAAATACAGCATGTCCTGTAAAATGCGCATGCGCGCTGCCTAGGCTCGACCTAAAAAGATAGAATTGTATTATTCTTCCTAGGACGCTTGTCTTTATTGTTGGTTGACTCCCCTGTCCTCTTTCCCATGTTTCCTGTCCCAGGGATCTAAGAGATAAAGACAGGAATGCTAGGAACACACTGGAAATATAAATAGAAGCAATCTCCACCAGAGGGCAGGCAACAGAAAAAGAAAAAACACCAAGTAATGCTCACAGCAAAGAGGAAATTTCTCTTTGAGGGAAGGTTGGACTGGACCTACTAAAGAACATAGTCCCTTTGTTTCTAAAAATTCCACATGCCCCGGTTTAAAAATACAACAAAAGGGGGAATGGTCGGGCCGAGGACCAAAATGGTCAGGCCGAGGACCAAGATGGCCCCCTCGGACCTTAAGCTCCGAAGCATGCACCTACAACTGCCGGAATAAACCCGCCACATCTACACACCAGGAGTTAGGAAGCTGAGGGGCTTCGTCCTGAACCATTAGAGAACCTTCGGGCTGGGACGTGGGCTGAATGGCACCGATTGGAGCACTGATGCGGCTGCCGGGAGTGGTAGCCTGACACGGCCCTCGGAGACCCCATGGCGACAGGGGCCATGGGTGAGCCTGAGGGTGGGGCTCTGCTCAGCGGCCGCACATTAATCGAGCCTCGCTGCCCTGGCGGCCTGTTCCTCATGTTGGGCGACTCGTGGCGCGACTGCGACTCGCAGCGGCGCGTATGACACACTGCGACTGGGACTGTTCCCCGGCCTCTAGGTGAGTTTCCTATAAGCCTGAAGCTTGCGATGGGCATCTGCTCTCCCTCATGGCACTTGCCTGGGGCTATCCGACTGATTGTCCGCTTTGCGGAATGCACGCACCCTCACTGCAATGTTAAATGCATGCGCCGCGCTATTACAGCACACCTCTGGACGGAAGGAGGACCACCGGCATTAGACGGCACTTCTCCAGACCACACACCCTCCTTGGGCTGTAAGCTGGGATTCCTGCCCAGCGACACTATCCCTTCCGGATGCTGTTCACACATGGATCCTATAGCATCACATAGGCACGTTTCAGGTAAATCGAGGTGCTGTTCCATACTGAATGAAGTAATACGGACACTGCAGCACCACTGACATGCACTAGCGCCGCACCTCAGCCGCACCACGATAGCACTTTAGCTGTAAGCCGATCCTGTCACAGAAGGGGCCTTCACAACCTCATACAGTGCTTTTGTGCTCCTGGCCCCCAACCGTGAACTTCACTGCCCCCCGGTCAACCACTTTTCACGATGGGGCGCATTGATCCTCGCCAGCACCCATTTTCATTTGATTCCTCTTAAAACCCCCAGACGGGGTGAGGACGAACCGCATGGCGGTAAGGCCAGGGACCCTGGGGAAACGGGCGTTGCGATGCCGGAGGGAAATGCAGCTATCCTTGCCGAGTTAAAAGCCTGATTCAGTGCAGTGGATGTTCGGCTTGATGGTATAGTCTCCAAACTAGAAGGCATGCATGAACGCCTTGACTAACAAGAAGCGTGTATCTCCACTGCAGAACAACGGATCTCAGACATCGAGGGTGCACATTCTACCAGCACCAAGTGGATCGACAAACTTGAAAAACTGCTCAAGCAAACTGCAGCCAAAGCGGAAGACTTGGAAGTGAGATCCTGCAGAAATAACATGTGCATTGCGGGAATCTCTGAATCCACGAACACCGGGCATATGTGCAGCTATGTGGAGCGCCTTCTCACTGAACTCTTTAGCAAAGAGGCCTTCTCCACCTCGTTCGCAATCAAGAGGGCCCATAGATCCCTCGGGCCCCGTCCTGTCCCTGGTGAGCCTCCTAGATTGATCATCGCCAAACTTATCAATTACCAAGACCGGGATTCAATACTACGCCTTGCCCGCGAGAAAGGCTCATTGCAATATCCGCGCATGACGCCAGCGTTCTACCCAGACTTCACTCCAATAGTGCAAGATGTGCACCGTAAATTTGCAGAAATGAAGCGCACCCTACGTGCAGCCATGTGAAATATTCAATGCTCTATCTGGCGAGGCTCCGTGTCCAGTTTGGTGGCAAGACACATATTTTCGAAACAGTGGATGAAGCTGCCCAATTTTGTAAACACCACCGTAAGGAACTTACCGCTGCAAACGCCGCGCCTGGCACTTCATCTCCCACTCACCCATCCTCCGTATAACATTCCGATGGTCCTGACAGATGCTGTGGGCTAAATGTTATTCAGATTATGTTGTATTATCTCTGAGGGTGAGACGAACTTTCCCTCCACTGGTAACTGCTACATGACTTCATCTCTACCCTTATTATTATTTTTTTCTCTTCACTGTGAGGTAGCAGTAATTTCAAAGTGCATGCCATGATACAATGTTGATGTAATAGAGCTCATGTTCTCTTTACTAATTAGGCTGCTACTTAAATATATATGCCCATGGTCAAATAGGTGCTCTTCTTGGGCATTGTATCCCCCCAAGGATGACTACTATAACATTCTTGTTTTTTGATAGGGGCACGTTTGTTGGGATTCTCTGGCAGTATTTGTTACACTGCCGGAAGTGGTAGGGGGGTATTGGGATGTTTTGTGTTATACTATCTGTTTTTTCACATGATGCTATTTAGTCTACTCTATTAGTCTCACTACATATGCACTGTACATGCTGTATTTTGCACAAATAATTTGCCTTGCCCTGCCTGGCGATATTACACATGCTTATCCATCGCCTCGACTAAATCCCACTGTCCATGGCTACACCCAACATGACCACTAGTCACTCCTCCTTAAGATGCATATCTTGGAATGTGCGGGGGCTATCCAATCCCTGAAAGGGCCGGCAGGTACTGTCCTATCTTTCCAGACATGGCATACAGGTTGCCTTTCTCCAGGAAACACACTGAGCCCCAGGCACAACATCTCGGTATGCCTCAACTTGGGGCACGAACCGATTCTTTGCGAACTATAGCATTTATTCCAGAGGGGTCTGCATCCTAATACATAAGGCGATACCATTCACTACATGTGAAGAAATTACCGATCCCGAAGGTCGTTATTTAGTTGTAGCAGGTATATTGGGCACCATCCCCCTACTATTAGTTAATATTTATGTGCCAAATACAGACTCCCCCGAGATCTTCACAGATATATCAGTGCACCTTACCCATTTGCATACCTCTACTATACTCATGGGTGGGGACTTCAATCTCTCCTTCAACCTGATCATCGATAAAACAGGTCCGGGCCACTTCACGAAACTACAATCTCTGTGTACATTATCTGAACTCACACAATCCCACCTTTTAACGGATGCATGGCGATATTAAATATCCAATCTCAAGGGAATATACGTTCTACTCAGCTCTACACAGTACCTGGTCCCGAATAGATCATTGGTTCATTACGCCAAACCTAACACTTGCACTTACTGATGTTTCACATTTACCTGGACGCTGTCTGACCATTCCCCCATGCTACTTACGGTGAAGCTATTAGATAGGTTACCACCACGCGCACCCTGGCGTTTCTCTACAAATCCCTTATTGGACGAGGTCTTCCACACTGAAGTCCGAGATGCAATCACTGAATATTTCCAGCATAATGCAGGAACAGTGCAACACTTTTCGACGCTCTGGAACGCTTTTAAAGCATACATCAGGGGTGTGTGCATAGCGAAGCACTCTGGTGGTCTACAGTCAATCTGCAAAGATTTGACACAAGGGGAACAAGCACTAAAAATACTTGATTTTGAGATGCTTGCGTGAGACCACTCCACGCACTTACGGAGAAGAGCTGGGTTAATGCAGGAGTTTCAAGATTTGGCCCATCACGAGGTCAAGTACTTAAGTAAATACACCAGAGCACAAATATACAGAGAAGAGGAGAAACCTGGCCGCACACTAGCTAATACCCTGCACCCCCCATACCAAGCGGCAATGAGCTCCTCCCTCCACCTAGATGATGGTACCACAATAACAGCACTGAAAGTTATAACGCACACTTTTATGCAATATTACACTAACCTATACTCCTCTAAATCCAATACCACTGCAGATACCATTGCGGATTATCTCTCAGAAATCGCTATGGTTTGGATGGAGGTGGGACAACAACAGTTCTTGGCGGCGCCAATCACCTGTGATCAGATTGCACAAGTGTTAGGAATGGGAGTCTCTAGTTGGCAAGGGTTTGCACCTTTGTCCAAGTAGGGACCCTTCCTTCTAGTTAGGATAAGGGAGTTACACTCCTAAAATAACCGCTGCTCACCCCCTTGGTAGCTTGGCACGAGCAGTCAGGCTTATCTTAGAGGCAGTGTGTAAAGCATTTGCACATAACCAACAGTAACACAGTGAAAGCACTACAAAAGGACACCACACCAGTTTAGAAAAATATCCAATGTTTTTATATACTCAAAACAAGACCAAAAACGATAAAGAATCCACTATACAGTACTTGAAAAATAGATACTTTGCAAGATGTCTTCTAAACTGCAGAAATACCTCAAAAACACAGTTCGTACAAGTCGGTAGCTCCATCCGGGGCTACCGCGATGCTGCAAGCAACAGAGTCTAACAGTTCCAGCCGACCGCGTCGATACGGGCCAGCAAAAGCGTGAACAGACTCGGTAACAGTACCTTTCTCGTTGTGGCTTACACGGAGGTGCGAGCCGGTCGTGGAAACCGTTGCGGTTGCGTTGCAAAATGGAAGCGGTGCAGGGCGCGGTATCCTCTCGAAGCGGTGCAGGCAGCGGCTCGGTGACGATCGTCCAGACCGCGTCGGTGAGGCCAAGGCTTACGGTGCAGGGCGAGACGGTGCTCGATGCGGTGCTGGCAGGTTGCGGTGCAGGCGCCAGAGCCGGTTTGCGGTAGCTGGCGTCGGTCGGCTCAAACGGCTGTGTGGGACGAGGCGGTGCGTCGTGAAACTTTGAGTGATGCCCCCAACCACAATGCGGTCACGGGTGTCGAGTCAGCAGCAGCGACAGCGTCGGAGAGACCAGGATGGCGAAGTGAAGCAAGGCGGTGCGGACTGCGGTGACCACAGGTCACGCTGCAAGCAGCGGCTCAGTGGCGGCGGTCGTTGTTGTCGTGAGACCAGGGTTGCGGTGCGAGATGCGGACGGTGCGGTCTGCGGTGCCGTCAGGACATAGAGCCAGTGACAGAGTCGGTTGCGGTTCCCTTCTCTGTGGCAACTGAAACAGCGGCTCCAGAAGCGGTACCCAGAGGTTGGTGAAGTCTTTGCAGTCCCTGAGAGGAGGCCAGCTCGATTTTAGGCCCTTGGAGATAAAGAAAGTTCAGTCCAGTCCTTTCACTGCCCAAGGCAGAAACAGCAACTGCAGGCCAACCCAACAAAGCAACAACACAGCAAAGGGGCAGTACTCCTCCTGGCAGCTCTTCCAGCTCTTCTCCTTGGCAGGTTCCTTGATTCCAGCGAGTTCTAAAGTTCAGGGGTTTGGGGCCCACTTTTTATAGCCCAAAATCCTTTGTCCTCTCAGGCAGAGTGTGTCTGTGCCCAGCCAGAACCAGTTCTGTCCTCCTTGGTGCAGCTTCCTGGCAGGAGGTGGAAACAGCTTTGTCAGAGGCAGACCAGGCCCATTCAGGTGAAAGGAAATCTCCTCCCCCTACTCTAAATGCAGCCCAGGTCTATTCAGCCCTTCCCTGACCCATCTAGACTCTATGGAGCCACTGCTCCTCTCCAGCCCGTCATCCAAAACCCAGACAGTCAATCCACAAACCTAGCAGAGGCCTACTGGATGGCTGAGCAAGAAAATACCTACTTTCTAAAAGTGGTATTTTCAAACACAGAATGTAAAAATCACCTTCACTAAAAGATGCATCTCTAGATTCTGAGTTCAGGCATACTAAACTTTATTTCTCTACCTTGTCCCCAGGGCCAGTTGTGTTTATAACATGTTATAAACAAACTCCCCATTCTTTCCTATGGGAACAGGTAGCCTTGCCATAGTGAAAAACAAAATTGGCAGTAATTCACTATCAGGACATGCCACACACACCAGGGCATGTCCTACCTTTCACATACACTGCACCCTCCCCACAGGGGTACCTTGGGCCTACCTTAGGGGTGACTGACATGTAAGGAAAGGGAAGGTTAGGGCCTGGCAAGTGGGCACACTTGCCAAGTCGACATGGCAGTCCCAGTCTGCACACAGGCTCTGCAATGGCAGGCCAGAGTTACATTTACAGGCTGCTTGTGTGGGTGCCACAATCCAGTGCTGCAGCCCACTAGCAGCATTTGGCTTACAGGCCCTGACACACTCAGTGCACTTTACTAGGGACTGACAAGTAAATCAAATATGCCAACCATGGAAACACCAATCCATAACACAATTCACAACAGGAGCACTTGCACTTTAGCACTGAATAACCCAGAGTCCTAAAACCAACAAAGACCGGTCAGAAAAAAATAGGAGGAAGACGCAAAAAGTTTGGGGATAACCCTGCAAAAAGGGCCATTTCCAACAACAAGCAATTGATCACCTTAATAGCACACGCACCCCGGGCCTAGACGGCTTCACCGGGGCGTTTTGTAAGACATATACAGATGAATTAACCCCGTACCTGCTTGAGGTATATGCAGAGGCTCTGTCATGTGGGGTCCTCCCCCAGACAATGCGAGAAGCAGTTATAACCCTCATATTGAAGCCTGGTAAACCACCAGAACACTGTTCATCCTACCGCCCGTTATCCTTATTAAATCACGACAACAAAACTTTGGCCAAAGTATTGGCCACCCGATTGTCTCTTCTGATTGGCACAATAATTTCCCCGCTACAGACAGGTTTTGTCCCCAAACAATCTAAGTCAGTAAATTTGTGTTCTGTATTTGCAGTCCTTAATCAAATTAACCATGACCTCCCGGCAGCCGCAGTCCTATTAGATGCTGAAAAAGCATTCAACTCCTTAGAATGGCTGTTCCTATTTGCCACATTGAGCAAAATTGTTTGCCCTAAGGGCTTTTGTGACCTTACTCGCCTATTATACACAGCTCCCATAGCGCGTCTAAGAGTGAATGGCACTATCACAGATCAATTCCCGCTGTCCCGAGGTACACGGCAGGGATGTCCCTATCTCCCCTATTGTTCATAGTAGCAATGGATCCCCTTGTTCGACATTTGCAAGAACGTCATCTGGCGGGAGGGTTAAGATTTAATCGCAGCCCATTGTAAGCATAATTATACGCTGATGATAATATGCTATTTCTCAGAAACCCTGAGTCAAACCTCTCTCCAGTCCTGAGAGAAGTGGTTCGCTTTGGAGCATTGTCCGGACTGACAATCAATTGGTCTAAATCTGAAATATTCCCATTGACAGAAGCCACATTTCAGACACCACTGGACTTCCCCTCTCCAGTGGTGCTCATATCTCCGTAGGTACCTCTGTATCCACCTTTACCGACAAAATTCTGAGATAATAAGACTAAACTACGGCCCGCAATAGATGAACTAAACACATTAATCGAAAAATGGACAAAACTCCCCCTGTTCATGGCCGGCAGAATTGCAATAATAAAGATGGAGGTACTTCCCCGGTTCTTATATTTGTTTCTAAATATCCCCATCGCGCTCACTAATGCTTTCTTTGATAGCCTCCGAGGCGCACTTATTCGGCTGATATGGGCGGGAAAACTCCCCAGGATTGGCTGGAGTACTCTAATATTGCCCTATGAACGTGGAGGATTTGAAGTCCCAGATCTCTGTCTTTACTATCTGTAGCACAAGTGCGTGTCTCTTATTACTGGTACCAATCTGACGCACAGCTCTAATTCCTTAAGCCTGAGAGCTCGCAGATTCACCCCTATCCGCTGGAAACACTTTTACCACGTGGACTACCCAGAACTATCCCAGATATTCAAACAATTGCAACAACATGCTGGGCATGGACAGAACTTCAACAATATCTTGGTTTCGAGCACCTCTATTCACCACATATTCCTATATCAAATAATCCATGGTTATCTGTCACAACGGAAACACTTACCAAAAAACGCTCCATACCTGTCATATACAAAAAATCGGCGATGTGTTCAATGAGGGCGGATTGCGCTCGGTCTCATCTCTTCATGAGGGATGCAATGTCACGCAGATGGATAAATTCATTCTGCATAGACTGCATAGTGCGCTTCGAGCGGCGATCCCCACTGCCCCCCTTGAGCCGCCCGATTTTTCCTCTACTATCGCATGTAATCACGACCCCTGACAGTACTCATCTGGAATCCAGACTCTACCATGCAGCATCCAACATGTAGCCCATCACCTACAGGGGTTCGAGGGCAGCCTGGGAAAGAGACTTAGGTTTCCCTTTGCCCAACAAAATGTGGCTTTACTACAGTGAGCAAACCAAATTAGTATCAAACAACCACCGGCACAAATGATTACATTTTAAGTATTTACATCGATCATATTTTACTCCACAACTACTATCCAAACTTGACCCTGCCAAACCCCATAACTGTCCTAGATGCACAACAGACCATGCAGACTTTGTACATTTAGCCTGGAATTGTGCACCTATACTGTCATATTGGGAGGAGGTATTTCACATCTTATCGCAGATGATAAAAACTTATATTGAGCCTTCTCCACTTAAAGTCCTTCTAGGCTACGTCCTCCCATTGCCAAAAGGAATTCGGCGATACACTGCTATCACGTTATTACTAGCTAAACGCCAGGTATCACTGCATTGGGGAGCACTATCCCGCCCCACAGTCAAACCCTGGATGCAAGAACTGGTTAACTGTGATACTACCAGTGACATATATGCCTCACTCCAACCTCCTGCATCCAGACCAAAAAACATCTGGCAACCCCCGAGAACGTACTTACAAACGTTTCCATTTGAAAACAGCGCCCACTCCCCCATTTTAGACGCCTATGACGGTGCGAGATGAACACACAAATTAATGAAAGAGTACATACTCCTATCATATGTAAACATGATGGCACATACACTGATCACCTACTCTATGCCCATACTAATAGCAATCCTGCTTTCATACTATCGCTTAATGCTCTATAATAAGATCATATTGTGTACTGCATTGTGTACTTATTAGATGCGAAGACGCCAGTGATAAGCTGTGTAGCAAGAGACTGTTATACATGTCAGTTAAAAGCTTTGTGAGTTTAGTGTAGCCCTATTCTTGGTTATTGTGAGACCGTTTCTATCTTGTTGACTAATATATGTGGCATGTCATATTCTACGAAACCAATAAAAGACCTTCTTCAAAACAAAAAAAAATACAACAAAACCAAAGTTAAAAACAAGCATTTGCAATGCAATAGGTCTCGCATTTACGTGAGTTTAAGCTATTGGCATTGTAAATGACAATGCCTTTTATTTATATTTTAAAAACCAAAACCTAAATAAAAGGCATTGTCATTTACAATGCCAATAGCTCAAATTTGCGTAAATGCGAGACCTAGTGCATTGCAAATGCTTGTTTATTCAGCATCTTGTTATGGATGGAGCTTGGCCAAATTCTAAGACCGTCTGTGTTTTTTGTTTTTTTTACACAGATATGGATAAGGAAGAAAACTGACGGAAGTAAGAAGCCATTGGCCTTGTATAGGGGCCAAAAGTCCACAAACAGTAAAAATGTACCCACTGTGACGGTTTTGCCAAGCAGAAAAACTGAAATTCTAATGTTATGCTAGTTCTGCAGTCAAAAACTTAAAACACAGGGCCACAGCTTATTTTGTGCGTCCAAATGTCAACCTGAAGTACAAGTCTTAGCGTCAACCTTTCGTTCCCCAAAATATATTTCCTCTGATAAAACAGCTGGCCTCCAGCCAAGTATACTGGCACCCAATGCATGCAGCAACGTTCAAAACTTACTTCCTGCCAGACTCTATACATTTGTCGTATTCCACGGCCATCTAGCTTGACAGGGCCTGGCGGCTGTGAGCAGACGAGCAGTTTGTGTTGATGACGTTTGCTGGAAAAATTCAACAAAGAGGTTAGACAATGGCTCCTAAATCACCTTTTTAATAAGCCCAAATAAGATGGGCTTGAGCTCCCCGACTCCCAGAAAAAGGCCTTTTTCCTACTACTAGCTTGAATTGGGCTATCTTTGCCGCCCCCTGCTGGTGACACCACAAGGCAGCTTCCTCAGCTTGTCTTACAGACTGCACTGGCACTAGCTGTAAGCAGAGGCAGGCAGGTTCCCTACAGCGGCCTAAGCATGAAGCTAATGGTGTGTCTTAATACCCTGCACAATCCTCAGACACGTGCTGTTGGACTTAGAGACCAAATTCTCGGGGGTGGTGTGGGTATTTGGGGAATTCCCTCACCGCTGGAAAAAGGAACTTGTGCCAACAAAATCTGAAGCTATTATGCCCCTAGGCCTGCCTTCATGCCATCCGATTGGGAGCCCTCCCGCGATTAGCACGAAGTTTTGTGATAAATTGAGCCATTTACTTAGTTTAATTATCAATGCAGCCAATTCCAAGGAAAGAGAAGAGAAGGCAGCTGTTTGAGGTAGGGTTACGGTACAAGACGGATTAAAAAGAGGCCAATGCTGGTGAGTGGTGGCAATCCCCAGAAAGGGTTAATTAGTAAGCAGCCTCCTTCCCTTTCCTTCCCTTCCCTTCCCTTCCCGAGTGGTTTCTGGCTGGGCGTTGCCAGAAACCCGCCTCTATTCACGGTGGACTCTCCCAGCTGCGGCCACCTGTTACTTGGCTGCACCAACTCAAAGGGGGGATTGATTCAGGGGCTGAATGGGAATCATTTACATGGAGGAGAATAGAGGGACGTGACCGCAGGGAGGGCTGCTGGAACAGTACAGGCATGCCCCCCAGATTTCAAGGAGGGCGAGGGGCCGCCATCATGAGCTGCTAACTACACTGAACATTTTAAAGACAACGGAGTCCTCTCCCCGGGTCACTTCTCTATACTCTGGAAGAGGCCATCTCCTCCACAACAATTCCAACATGGCTGTTTGAGATGCTGAAACTGGACCACTGCTAGCTACCATGGCAGCCTGCACCAGGGTTGCCCTAGGGTGTGAAAGCAGGCTGCCATCAGCATTTTCAACTCAACTCCTGTGCCTAGGACAGGCCAAGTACCCTTTGGCAGCACCTGCTTCAGGGTACCTTGGAAGAGCCATGCCCTGCTAATAATTTGGCAAAATGTCTCACACCCTAGGTGGCCTTGGAGAGGTTTCTCACATACAAGTCAAGATTTGCAGGTCACAATACACTACACCTCACTTACCCGTCTGCTTCTTCAGCTCCTCGTCACCCCCATCAGTGGAGATGAAAGTCTGAAAGATAAAAAAAAAAAAGAAGCTTCAACCGTCTGACCATAAACACGCTCTTACAGCGGCCACCCTCAGCACTAAATGCAGTAAAATGGATGAATCAACTGAATGAGCCAAGCCTTTTTTCGGTTCTTTTCAGACTTGCTGTTTAATCTGTCTGTGTACACCCTATGATCCACTACGTTCACTCCCACACAATGCCATTAACATTTGCACCACAACATCACCCCTGCATTCAATGCCTCACTGCACCAAGCCATCGTTTGCCCAGCTACACCAAAGGTGTCCAACGTAGGTCCAACCAATTTTCAGGTAAGCTACTGTGCTAATAAATGCAGTTCATACCCATAGCATGATCATATATCATAAATCTGGCACGCGTCCGACCCTCCTGGACTCGTGTTGAACACCAAGCAATCACCTAAAACACACTCAAATTTCTCAGACCAATAGTTAGAGTTTAGTTTCAAATGGCCTATTTCTGTGAGCGCGCCTCTTCATGGACCCCCAACTCCACCAAAGGTGTAGTCACCTGAACATGAAAAGAATGATAGTTTCAGCAGATAAACTCTGGTTAAAAACACACGGACACGTCCGGCTGACAGTCCACGCGGCAGCATTCCCAGCGCGCGGATAACTGCACACGCGGCAAACAGCAGCGCGCGCCCCGGCTGATCCGAGTCTGATGCACGCGATGAACAAGAACTGTATTCACCCCGACTAGGCCGGGTTATACACACCGCGTTATTGCACATTAAAGGTCCGGGCTTGGGTTTCACGCCTTTAGATGGCGAGACCGGGCGCGCCGTGGGCCCTGTGATGTTGGGCCTCAGGCCCACATGGTGGAGAATAACGGACACGGACACTGAATAGTCTGGTGCAGTAATTGGCCACGAGCACGTGTACCCGGGCCCTTTTATTGGTGGGCCAAGTCACTCGTGACACCCGTGATGGATGCATGTGGGGGTGCAAGTGTGTCTAGCCCTCAAGGGAGTGGCTGGGAGTACAGCTTCCTGCCAGACACTAGAACGTGTCCCGCAGGACACTACATTCTTCCCCAACTTTATTGAAGAACAAACAAAACGTTAGTCCAACCTGTGGGGACAAAACAAACAATTAACTAAACACCACAGGGTCCATCAGTCTTCAGAGACAGGTGGCAGGAAGACGTCAGACGTGGGCTGATGACTCTGCCTGCAGCAGGACCTTCACGGCAGGCACTCGTAGTTTAACCTGAGGGGCTCAGGACACGACCGCTGGCTTGGAGACGTCCGCTGCATACCGTCAGTTCACTTATGATGACATGTCTCGCAGTCTTGCAAGGCTTCCACTTTGCTGACGTTGGTGATGGTCTGTGGTGAATTCTAACAGTTCTTTCACTGGGGTGCGTCATGAGCATGGATGGAGTTTGTGGTGATGGTTCGTGGAGGTGTTGCCTGATAAATTGTCTCTGTGGAACCTCTTTGCTGCAACCGATGACCTGTCGGTAGGGCAAAGTCTCTTTTCACTCTCCCGCTTGGGGAGGCCCGTTGTCGGGATTGCTGCTGGACTGTAGGAGGGCTGCGCTGGGGCCGCTTGTGTGCCGACTGGAGGCAGCTGCAGGACCACCGAGGAGCCGTTACATAGTCGCACGCACAACCCTCGAGGGTGGATGTGTCTTGGCCGATACTTGCTCTCGCTGCCGCGGTTCAGGGGTATGCCAGGTTCCCAGGTAGCCTCTGGTCTCTTTTCTCGGCTGGTGTGGCAACAGCGTGGGACTCCAGTCCATCGATACTCTGGGAGTGGTGTTTGACGCATGTGCTGAGGGCTGGCATGATGGCGGTTGCCAGCCATGTGGTGACTCGGGATGACAGGTGGTGGTGACTTGCTGGGAGAGTTGGATGTCAGGAGGGACTTGGCAGCCATGTGCCTCCGCCTTGCTGAGGTTGAGTTTCGTGGCGGCTTGACACGTAGAGTGTGTGGGTCCTCTCTTGCCTGGCTTGGGGCCACTGCCGATTCCATCTTGAGGTAGTGTGAGGAAAGACACTCGGTGCTGATCTTCACCCATGGCATCTGCGGTCAGGAGCAGGGATGCCGTTTGACGTAGACTGCCGACACTCTGGGATGGGCGGTCACCTGGGGAAGCGTTGGGATGAGACGCGGTTTGCGCTTGTTGCGGCTTATGCCCGGTTCTCCAGTGAGGCTGTATCCAGGGACGCCGGTTGACGGTCGCCTGGGGAAGCGTTGGGATGAGACGCGGTTTGCGCTTGCTGCGGCTTACGTTCGGTTCTCCCGTGAAGCTGTGTCCAGGGACGTCGGTCCGCTTTGGTGGCTGTCTGGTGTGTCAGGGTGTTCTCTTGGCTTGCTGTGCGAGTCCTCGGTCTTCTCCCTTTGTTGGTCTGTTCAGCCCACCTGTGTTCAACCGGTTTTCGGGGTGACAGGGCTGTCACTCTTTTCTTTCTTTGAGGGCGTTGCGCTTGGACCTCGAGGCGGCGCTGTCGTGGCGCCAGCTTCTGCCTTCGCTCCGGCGCTCCTTGCTTGCTGGGCGACGTGACGTCCGGTCACGTGTCGCTGGTTGTTGGAGCGCATGTTGCTGTGGCGGCCTGCCACGTGGAGTGTGCGACTCCTCTCTTGCCTGTCTTGGGTCATCGCCGACTCCGGCTTGAGGCAGTGCGAGGGAGGACACTCTGTGTTGTCTTCGGCCCGCTGCGGGGCTTCGCTGGTGCAGTAGAGACGTAGTTGCTCTCTGTGCTGCGTTCAGCAGTGCATCCTGTGGAGAGTCTCTATCTCCCGGGTGCCTGCCCGTGCTGCCAGGTTCACTGGCGCGGCTTTCTGCGCGCCTCTGACTTTGCGTGCTCTGTCTTCTTCTTGGGCGCTTTCTTCTGGCACGTGGTGTGCCTGTGGTGTTGCTTGCGGTTGTGCCTGTACGCCAGGAGGAGCAAGCGATGCGATCTCTTCTCCGGCGGTGGCGTTGGGCAGCCACGTGTGGTGCGTGCTCTGCACCAGTCTTTGCTTGCGCTGTCGGTGGGGGTGCAGCTCCCTTAAGATGGTGCAGTTTTGGCTGGTCGTCCACTCTTGCTAGTGGGGCTTGTGTCGCAGTGTCTTTGCTGGAGGTAGAGTCAGGCATCCACCGGTAGTGCGCACTTGGCTTCAGTCTCCCTTGCAGCTCAAGGTGTGGCAGCTACCTGGAGACTTTGCCGTCTTTGAACTGTCTGTGCTGCTCTTACTTGCCGGGTGCAGAGGGCTTCTCTTCCAACCTACCTTGCTGCTGGGGACGACGGTCGGGGGCACAGCTGGCTATCTGCTCCGGCCAGGCAGTACATCCGTTCTCCAGCACGTTGCTTCAGGGGAGCCACTAGGTGGTGCCGTGGTCGTTTTCTGGGACTCCCACAGATGGCATGCAGCGCCCAGCTTGCAGACACCATAGAGGGTAGAGGTCGTGGTGTGTTGCGTGTGGCCACTGGATGGCGCAGAACCTTTTCACGGGGCACTGACAGCCTTTCACCTGTTGCCTGCTGAGCCGCTTCCAGATGTTCACGGAGGTGGGCGTGGCGGCCTGCTGGGGTGGCGCGCAACGCACCCGGGACCGTGTGGGAGGCGAGAATCTGAGGCTCCAGTGCGTGTGGCTGCTTCCTTTTGTGTGTAGACTGGAGACCTAGGCTGGGAGCTCCTGTCTGTGCCTGCCCAGCGTAGCTGCAGGAGGGCGTGGTGCCTCTCCCACCCACCAGATGGCAGCGCCGTGTCTGAGGTGCTGGGCCCCGGCAGTCTGCTTCTGGAAAACCGTGGACCACGTGTGCCTGGAATGTGTCTGTACCGGGCTGTTGGATGTGGTGCAGGTAGGTGATCTGCTGCCCCGGCAGTCTCTAGAGGGTTGCGGTCGCTTAGCCAGTTTGCTGCAGGCTTCGGGGTGCTGAAGGGGGCTGGTTCAGGGCTCCTTGCTGTGTTGGCGGATGCGGTTTGCACCGCTGATCACTAGGTGGTGCTGGCTGCGATGCTGGATGCCGCGGCAGCGTCACCGACGTGGCAGGCATCCAGGGATGTGGGCGCATGGGGGGCAACTTGCCAGTGCTCTGCACCTTGTCTTGGAGCAGATGCGCCGCTGCTCTCGGCGACTGGGCGGCGCTGCTGGCACCGAGGGGACGACCAGAACCATGGGTTGAAGATGCCGGTGTGGTTTCGCCGAGGTTTGTGACTCCTTTACACAGGCCTGTATTGAGTCTGGCCGCGGTGCGACCATCAGGCGGTAGGTGGCGCTGTCGGTGCCTGCAACGTGCAGTGCAGCAGCTTCCCTTCCAAAGGCAGGCCACACGGGGCTGACGATGCAGGCAGGAGCTTGCCTTGCGAGTGCAGGTGAGAGGCCCGGGACCTTTGTGGGGAGCTGGTGGCCGCCGGCAGCGTTGGCGTAGGACTCATTCACCGGCAGGTGGGACGCAGCTGGATTTGTGGAGTGCGCCGCGGCTCTCTTGCTAATGCCGGTTGGCGGTGAGGCTTTCTGCTGCGTTGTGGGTAACGGGGCTGATTGGCAGCCGAGGCGGCCGCCCAGGCGCAGCTGCGGGCACATGTCCGGCATTGTTCCCCTCTCTCCAGACCTCCGATGCAGAAACCGGCGTGCAGGGCAGCTTGTGGACTCCTCGGTACACGGTTGGGGTTACTACCAGGGTCGTAGGCACAGGCGTTTCTTGCACAGCGCCGATGGCAGCAATCCGTTACTTGGCTGCTTGCTTCTGCCCCACTGACCTTCCGTTGGCGGGCTGGTCGGCACCAGCATTGCAGCGACGGCTGTGTGTGGGCGTCTGCCTTGACGTTTCACGGGACACCGGTCCCCGCGCTGGGTGGCCTCCTTCTCCTTCAGCGCGGCCTCGGCCGTCGTGCCGGCAATGGGCACTAGTGGGCGTCCAGGCAGGCCGTCGCAACCCTCCGGGGTGGCCGGGGGTGCCGCCTGTCGGGTTCCTTTCCTCTTCCACGAGGAACGACGACGCGTAGACTAGTAGGCATGCGGGGTCAGCTACCCGCCTCGTCGCCAGTGTGATGTTGGGCCTCAGGCCCACATGGTGGAGAATAACGGACACGGACACTAAATAGTCTGATGCAGTAACTGGCCACGAACACGTGCACCCGGGCCCTTTTATTGGCGGGGCCACGTCACTCGTGACACCCGTGATGGATGCATGTGGGGGTGCAAGTGTGTCCAGCCCTCAAGGGAGTGACTGGGAGTACAGCTTCCTGCCAGACACTAGAACGTGTCCCGCAGGACACTACAGGCCCGTGCCTGGTGGGCCGTCTCCTATCACACTGAACTTGTTTGTTTAGCCGAAGGTCAGGCCGCAGCTGCCGCTTATCTCTGGCACGGGAGCTACCTCAGACGACCTGCCAGGCTGCAGCTGGGCCGTGAGAGCCACCTGCCGGCCGAAGAGAGGAAGGGGCGAGGTAGGAGCGGACACCGGCCATCGAAACAAGGCCCCGGAACAGGCCGACTGGGCCGTACACAAAAGGCGGGCGAACTCCGCACAGCCACGTGTCTGACAGGCTGGTCGGGCTGGGCCAGCCACCGTATTTTGGGAACTGAGGCATAGCCGGCAGGTGCTGTTTGAGACATGGTCTGGCAGAATCTACGACCATGTGCTGATGATGAGGGGCTGCTTGGCTTGGGCACGACCAGGGTCGGTCACGCTGCCCTTCCTGAAAGGCCCTGCCACCTCTGCCAAGCACCAGAATTACTGGTGAGCCTCCACAAGGACCCCACGCTCCCTCCCTGCGCCAGGCTGCAGCTGGGCCGTGAGCGCCACCTGCCGGCCGAAGAGAGGAAGGACTCCGGCCATCGAAACAAGGCCCCGGAACAGGCCGACCGGGCCGTACACAAAAGGCGGGCGAACTCCGCACAGCCACGTGTCTGACAGGCTGGTCGGGCTGGGCCAGCCACGTGTCTGACTTAGTCCGACTTCACTAAAGCAGAGTGCCCTCGCTGGAAACAGCAGCTGTGCTTTTTTTTCTTCTAAGAATGTGTGTTTGTTTATACAGCACCTCTGCTGTTTCTATGCGCAGTACAATGCCCCTATCCCCATGTTTTAAATGGCACTTAATTTACCGACCTCGGAAGGATGAAAGACTAAGTATGCCTCGCTGAAATTCCAACATGCGACCTACAGGTCACTGAAAAGGAATGAAATCGGCTTGAACTTGCTCAGCCATCTTGGTGACTTAGATGTTGTAATGCATATTATTATGGATGCAACTGATGACGTAGCTATTTTCCCAAAATAATATAAAGAAGCTTCCAATTGAACCATGGAACTGACGGTTGTAGTCTATAGGTTTTTCTATAACCAATAGAATGTACTTTGTTTTTTCCCTTTATATAAATGAATGGACACACACACAATACACAAACTTAAATATCCAAAATACGGATTCTACAACTGATAAGCAAAAAAAAAAAAAAGTTGACTGACTGCAAGTGGAATTCCTGCCAGCGTATTTTGGGAACTGAGGCATAGCCGGCAGGTGCTGTTTGGGACATGGTCTGACAGAATCTGCGACCATGTGAATGAGGGGCTGCTTGGCTTGGGCACGGCCAGGGTCGGTCACGCTGCCCTTCCTGAAAGGCCCTGCCACCTCTTCCAAGCACCAGAATTACTGGTGAGCCTCCACAAGGACCCCACGCTCCCTCCCTGCGCCAACCGCAAAGCTCTCTACCTGGCCCACCTGCCGATGGCATCACCCTCTTATTTACTCAGCTAATTCCAGGCAGATGTCGGCTGTCTTTGTGGTCATGTCTGTTTGCAGTGGGTTTTGTGTGCCTTGGTGAAGGAGGGAGAAGGGGGGGGCCTACAAAAATGAATAATCTCGGCCAACAGGGTGCAAATAAAGCATGACAAAGGGGTGAGGCAGCTGCTCCAGGTAGGGACAAAAACTACAGAACACAAAAAAGAAATGCCTTTGGAAGATAAATTACAGCCGCACTCGAGGCTGCTGCCTTACAAAAGGCAGCTTTTTGTTATGGCTCTTTAACCGAGGGGGTGCTGTGCAATGAGTTGTCTTTCCCTCCAACAAAAGGTTACGTTCTCTTGGCTGACTTTACTCAAAGCAGCAGAGTTAAGCTGAATGCGCCGTCTCTTATTAGCATACAGCTGGCCTGGTTAACTCCGAGACGTTGGGGCATAAAGAGAGGCGGCTGGATAAGGGCGCTCGTGTTCCAGGCTTGAAAGGCTTTTCTTTCCAATTCGCAGCCCTGAACCCAGAGCAAACAAGCATTGATCTCTTGTCTTTAGGAACATGTGTTTTAATTAGCGTGAGGCACGCATTGCCTCGACCTCTCAAAGGAAAAAAATCTTGACGAAACCAAGATTTTTTTCTTTGAGAGGTAGGGGCAGTGCGCTCCTCCACGCTAATTAGAAACACATGGCCCCATAAAGATAAGAAAGTGCTTTGCGACAGACGCAAAGCAGACGAGGCAGTCCGGATGGGCCGGACCAAAAAGCGAAAGGGCGGCAACCATAATACCCCATTTCCAATGGCAGGCCACCATTTAGCATAAACGGTGACGCAAGCCAATGGAAATGAGGGGCGGGGCTTCGAGTCCCTTTCTGAAAACCCCTCATCCACAAAATCTCTCGCCGAGCGAGCAGCGCTTTGCGCTGCAACGCTAGGCGAGACCTAACAACAAATAAATGGTGCAGGCCTGTGTGAATATGTAGCACACAGTCTTGATGACCCAGTTCTCAAGGATTATATCCGTCGTCATTGCTCTAGCAGAAAGTAATAGACCGGCTCAAGGAGCCCAGTCCCGATCACCAGCTTCTTACCGGAAAGCCAAGAGGGGGTTACCCAGCCTCCTCCAGTCACCGACTGGCGCAGGACGGACTCGCCCTTGGCCCGGGCGCGGCTTGCAAATGCGCTATATAGTGCTCGGGTCACTACTGTTTGGTGCAGGGAAGGTAAAGGACCGCCTCCAGGGGCCCAATGTTGCCTGGAACTCGAAGTCCCTCCCTGGAATCCCGCCTGTTGTCCTGTGCAGCATGCAAATGCGCTATATAGCGCTCTGGTCACTAATCCAGTGCAGGTGCAAGGAAGGTAATGTTATGGTCCCGGGTTAGGCTCATGTAGCGAAGCTACTCATTTCTTACATTGGCCTCTTTTTCACAATAACATTCCTGCCGTGAACTTTTGCACATATTTTCATGCACAACAATATTTGATTAATTTCTCTGAAACCACTTTGTTTACACATCTAACTTCGCACAACATTATCACAATGCCTCGAACATCATGTACAAGGCCTCTTTACACACCATGTATAAATATTGTTCTATCTTCATCCATGGGCAACAGAGCCATCTACATATCCATAACATCTCTAATCTACAACGTACGTCGCAAGGCTGCTTTCTATTATAAATAATGAGCATCCCAATAGATTAGCAGAGGAGTCACTTCAGCTGACACAGAGGGTCCATGCATGCTGAGACTTCACCACGCAGTGGTCTGACATCTCGTGAGGGGTGTCCAGTTTGTGACCAAGAAGGGGTCCTTCTTGCTGTACCACCAGGTAATGGGGTTGGATTGTCCCTAGGGGAGATTCTTGGCCCTACCCACACTTTAGGTACACTTATAGTAGGGTTTTGCATAGTTGGAGTGCGCCTGATTACTGCCTTGTTTATATGCTTGCACATATACACTGTTTTAGCACCATTGTAGAGCTGTACCTACTATTTACTCTTTTGGTGCTTGTAATCGCTTTCATCTGCATATGTCTACTGATTATCGCAGCACATGTATTCTATACAAGAATAACGTTGGTTCAATAAATATATTGAAAACGTCCCACTATGTATACTGTATATTTCTCTGAGTACAAATATGCATGACTGACTGAGCGAAAGGTTCTGATCTGTTTCCACGATCCCTGAGGGGGGTCAGGGTTGTTATATTCAGTGGTTGCCAGAAACCATTTGCTCCCTGGTAAGGTTAGAGGGGCTTACGGTGGCACTGGGAGCTAGCTGGTCTCTAGGCCAAGATATCCTGTGGGGGTGCCTGGAATCAGTCTAGGTACCTCACCCAAAGTTTATGCTGTCCAACAAACGCGCAGGTCCTACGGATTAGTGGGAACTGCATGACATAGCACCACCAACGTTGGTTGGGCTCTTATTTAACAGTCAATCTGAATAGTTCAGTTGTGCTTTTCGAAGAGAACCCTACTCACCTCCAAACCGGAGACGTCATAGTGGGAAGGAAAATCTGCCTCAGCTGAGAAGGTATACCCTATGTATTGGCTGTAGGTTATTCAAGCTTGTAGGATAACATTTTCCCACATTGTGCTAACCCTATCTCCATAAATTCATCTCTATAAATTCTACTCTCTTCGCACAATCTCCGTAAACGGAGAAGCCGGTGGAGAGGATGTTGTTGATTTAAATATTACAGAAAATTGCAGACATGTAATTACTCTGAAATTATTGCATTACGGCCTCCCAGCAACGGGTGGTGATGTTACCTTCGTGGTCGAGGCACACGAAGCATTCAGAACAGAGGTATTGTACTCTTGGGTTAAATTCCCGCCTGCGGATGTTTGCTCAAAATTGTTTCACACTTACATTGAAAATGAGACACCAGAGGAATATTTTCCATATACGGACATAGAAATTCTGTTAACTTACCAAGAACATATAAATTGGTTTAAAGGCGACCTCCCCCCTTACCGTAGAAAATGTGAGATGTGGTCCGCTCACTAAAGGAGCGACTTGGCTGGTTTTAGCGGCTTATACACCGCATCATAATCTTGCAAATTTAGATTCAGCAGAAATAACAATTCTATATGAAGCTTTAGTAAAGATTTACAGACATCTCACAAAGTACATTATGCGAACACTAACAGTTAACCCTGCGGAGACGGCTCAAGATGCACTTCTTCAATTGACTGCTACCGGTATCAGCCCTCAAACACTGAAAGCCGTTATGGGAAAAGTTCCCACCTGTCGGGAGCAAATTCCGTTCTGGATAGCAGGATAAACATAGAATATTAACAATATGCTTTTCATTGGGGATAGCCCCCTTGGTGGAAAATTGTACCACTTGGGGTACAGTTTTTGCTGCAGTGCACACCAGAACTCATGGTACCCCTTCAATAGCAGTTCTACCTGATGTACTGAAACCAGTACAGAATGAGTACGGGGCAGGATCTATCCTGGACTTAGGGATGAAACTGATGGGCAACTTTGCAGCGGTATCAACCATTATGTTAAGTAACATAAAAGGGGAAGCAGCAGCATTGGCTATACACCAACACCTGAGTGAATTCACTCCTACACAGCAGGAGCGGGAATTACCTAGTCTTATCGAGGAAACCTATGCTACGCTAGGCAGAGATAATTTGTGAGCCAGACCTGGGAAACCAAAGGTTAAGAGTAATTCTGAAAAGGATAACTCTAGGCAAGCACCCGATTCTTCCAAAAAGAAATGTGACAATAAACAAAAAAGTAATAAACAAAATAAGAGACAATCACGGGGTGGAATGTCCTCAGCAGGAATCCATCTACAAAAAATATAATCTAAGAAACCGTTATAATATTAGGAAGCCTGACAGGTATCCGGATACCGATGCACGTTCCTCTCGTTCCTTTCAGGATTCATCTGAGAGAGGTTTGGAGAAAGGTGGACAGTCAGAGCGCAGATCAAAAAAGTGCGTGAAGCCGAAAAGGGAAACTCATCGCACTTCAGATTACATCCTTAAAGAGGACAAACAAAAGACTCAAAAACCTCAATTGAAAAAGAAGAAGGAAGCTGGAATTAAAATAAGACCTGCTCAGACTACTGAGGACTCTGCTTCTGAACGGGGATTGGGCAGTGATGATGCTGGACAGCGCAGCAGAAGTCACAATAGCTTGCCGGAACCTGATGGATTATCTTGTGGTAGTAGCGCTGAATGAACATATCTCGGTGGAAACACCTGATACAAGGGTAAGTGTCCCACATCGTTGTATTGCTTTGCACTCCCAGATAATAGAAAAGATAGCCCTCCCACACGGAGGCTCAAACACGACAAAGCAATAAAAACAACACAAAACACCACCTGGAAAGGGATTTCACTTTTATATAATGAAACGCGCCAAAACACGAATTTCAGAATTGGGCATGGGGATTTATTTGTGCAACACTCTCTAACAAAGAGGCTTTCCCAGATGTCAAATGAACAAAATTCAAATGTATATAGAGAGATGTGTGTGTGTATATATATATATATATATATTCACTGAAAAAACCATAGGTTTTAGGGACAGTTCTAGTTAGTTGGACATTTCACTGACCATGTCATGAGTGATGTAATATGTGACGTCATCAGCAGTGCATTGCGGGGGCGCGAGTTATAGTTCGCCGAACTAACTATAACGGGGGAATTTCACAGGTTTTGTACGAGTGAAATGTCCAACTAACTATAACTGTCCCTAAAACCTATGGTTTTTTCAGTGAATTTCAAAGGTTTTTTAAATGCTCATTTCTAACTATAACGTGCCTGAAATCTATGGTTTTTTAAGTGAATTTCAAAGGTTTTTTAAATGCTAGTTTGTAACTATGCCTACAGAGGTAGGACATGTGAAGAAAGATGAAAAACGCACAGAAAGAAGCAAAAGAAATGCAGAAAGAAGCAACAGAAGTCCACAAAGACGAAGAAAAGTGCAGGAAGAAGCAAAAGATGTGCAGAAAGAACCAACAGAGGAGCAGAAAGAGGCCTTGTTCCAAAATCATCCTGTGCCCACAACTTTTTCCAACGTGTACTGGTGGTAACTGACTCTGACTAACCAGAGCCAGTGCTATGCTAAAACACACTTAGAATACAGTTAAAACACCTACATACACTAGGGAACACTATGCGTTGGGGTACCCCTGTGATTAGCATGACCTCCTCTGTAAGTCCCTAGTACATAATAGGGCAGGGGATTAAAACTACCTCTTAAAACGCGCTACAGGGCGCGTTTGCACAGTGGTGAAGGGAGGGGTGCCTGAGGTGACATGTGTGCAACGCGCCCGTGGCACGTTTTAAGTTGCAGGATTAAGTCCCTTGAATCCTGAGTGTCCCTGGGGCCCAGTCTAGCCCCCAGGTACCTACAGTTAGGACCACAGAGCTGAGTTGCAGAGAGGCGCTCCGAGGCCACGCACCTTTTCCACCTCTCTGCAACGCAACTCTGTTGTGCTTACTGAAGGTACCTGGTGGGCTAGTTGGACTCCATGGACCCTCAGGATTGAAGGGACGTAATCTCCCAACTTAAAACATGCCACGGGGCCTGTTTGCACACATGTCACCTCAAGCCCCGCCCCCACCCATCACCACACTGCAAACGCGCCCCGTGGCGCGTTTTAATTTGGGGGATTAAGTCCCCTTGAATCATGAGCGTCCCTGGGGTCCAACTAGCCCACCTTGTACCTCCAGTATGCGCCAGGCAGCTGCGTTGCAGAGAGGAGTTCAGAGGCCACGCCCCTTTTTACACCTCTCTGCAACGCAGCTCTGTGGCGCTTTCTGGACGTACCTGGTGGGCTAGTTGGGCCCCCAGGGACCCTCAGGATTGAAGAGGATTTAATTCCCCATCTTAAAATGCACCACGGGGCCTGTTTGCACACGTCACCTGAAGCCCCGCCCCCTCCCTTCACCACTGTGCAAACGCGCCCCGTGGCGCGTTTTAAGTTGGGGTATTAAGTCCCCTTGAATCCTGAGGGTCCCTGGAGTGCAACTAGCCCACCATGTACCTCCAAAAAGCGCCACAGAGCTGCGTTGCAGAGAGGTGTAAAAAGGGGCGTGGCCTCTGTACACCTCCTCTGCAACGCAGCCTCCTGGCGCATACTGGAGGTTCCTGGTGGGCTAGTTGGTCCGAAGGGACCCCAGTATTCAAGGGGAATTACTTCCTTTCTTAAAACGCGCCAGGGGGCGCGTTTGCAAACTGCTGCAGGGAGGGGCGGGGCTCTCCGGCACGATGCCGGTCTTTTTTTTTTTGTATGGGAGGGGGCTGCGTGGCCCCCTTCCCTCGGCCACTTTTGGCCCCGGGGACCCCATCCCCGGGGCCTGAGGATTTTCTTTAAAAAAAAAAATTATTAAAAAACTGGAAGGGGGCCACGTGGCCCCCTTCCCTGGGCCTCTATTTGCCCCGGGGACCCCATCCCCCGGGGCATGCTCTCTTTTTAAAAAAAATTAAATATTTGGAGGGGGGCTGCGTGGCCCTCATCCTCAGGCCATTTAAGGCCCCGGGGACACCATCCCCCGGGGCCGGCCTTTATGTTTTTTTGGGGTTTAAAAAAAAAAAATTCTTCTTGGGAGGAGGGCTGCGTGGCCCCCTCCCGGGCCACTAATGGCCCCGGGGACCCCATCCCCGGGCCTGGCCACTCGCTGTGGACCGTGGAGGGGTCCCCAATCCCCGCACGGTCCCGCCGGCTCCCCGCGTCCTGCGGGAGCCGGCATTGCTTTTCCATAAGGGGAGCTGCTGACATGCAGTTCCCCTTATGGAAAAGCAATCTGCTTTGTTTCATTGAAGCGAGAGCAGGTTTTTTTACGGCGGGATCCGCGCACCCTAAGCGCATCCCGCCGTTTAAAAAAAAATAAAAATGCTTTTTTCTGCCCAGGGGGTCCTTGTGGGACCCCCTGAGCAGACCTAGGGGGTCAGGGTGTTTCTACCCTGCCCCCTTTGTGCGTTTTGCGCAGTTGTTTCTGTGCCTCGGTTCTACCGAGAGCATAAAATGGCTGCCAACACTTCCTGATTTGGAGTGTTGACAGCCACTTGACAGCCAATTAGCATGCAGCTCGTGATCGGGAGTGTAGCGGACCCTACTCGGCGATAGATATATATGTGACTTTACTTTTGATTTTCTCAGGAACTACTGAACGGATTTACACCATTTAAGCAAAAGGCACGACTCTGAACCAAGGGTTACCTTTTGCCAAATTTGGTGTAATTCCGTTCAGCCGCTCGGGCTGTAGCTGCGATGAAAGGTTCCTATGGAAAATTGCATGGGGAAAACACGTTTTGGGACCCCTTTTCTGCCTCGCTTGATGAATCACTCCGAGACTTTCAAGATAGGAGCGGACCGGAGCGGCCACAAAGTTTGAAAATTTCGCGAAGATTCGTCAACCGGCGTAAAAGTTATTTCAAATAGAATGTTGCGGATTTCCTATGGAAAATAGGTCCTAACTATAACTATCTACTGGCGACCAGTAGATAATATATATATATATATATATATATATATATATATATATATATATATATATATATATTATCATCTACTGGCGGTCGCCAGTAGATAGTTATAGTTAGGACCTATTTTCCATAGGAAATTCGCAACATTCTATTTCCAATAACTTTGGCGCCGGTTGATGAATCTTCGCGAAATTTTTAAAACTCGTGGGGCGCTCCGGTCTGCTCCTATCCTGAAAGTTTCGGGGTGATTCGGCAAGCGGGGGCCGAGAAAAAAGGGTGGTCCCAAAACGTGTTTTCTCCATGTTAATTCCCATAGGAATTTTAGACACGGCTACAGCCCGAACTGCTGAACGGAATTACACCAATTTGGCAAAAAGGTAGCGCTTGGTTCAGAAAGCGACCTTTTTTTTTATATGGTGTAAATCTGTTCAGTAGTTGCGGAGAAATTCAAAAAATAAGAGTCAAAAATCAATTTCCCATAGGAAACTTTATGCAAGGCTACAGCCCGAACTGCTGAACGGAATTACACCAAATTTGGCAAAGAGGTAGTTCTTGGTTCAGAAAGAACCCTTTTGTTAAATGGTGTAAATCCGTTCAGTAGTTCCTGAGAAAATCAAAAGTAAAAACACGTATATATCTGGGCGGAGCCTAACCACACATGTCATCGTGAGATCTGATTGGCTGTCAGCACTTCATCCTGGAATTGCTGGCAGCCATCTTGGGACCAATATAAATGATAGTACCCCATTGAAATGCATTGTAGTGAATCGAAGATTTTGAGGGTTACCAAAAGGAGAACTATAAAGGGTGATAACAGACTTTAGTTACGTTAGAATTCATTTGTTGATGGTACCATACTAATTTCAGGAATTGTGGTGTGTTCTAAGGTGATTTTACCCTGTGAAAAACCTTCTGCTGGGATATCATGAATCATGTTTGAGAGAAAACTATTTTCACATGCTTGTCCCATACAGTTTTGGAAGTGCTCCAGAAGCTAAAATAAGAGCATATTTTCTGTAAATTCACATTATCTTTCTCAGTCATGTGAGAATGAAGTCTGACATTCTCAGTAAAACATGTACATCCAACAAGGGCAGAGACTGTCAGTTGATTCCTTTGTGTTCTACTGCAGCTTCCCAGAGTGTTCTAAAGAACAACTAGAGTGCTAACAGCCTTACTTATGACAAAAGTATGGCACACCTGAAGCCATCTTGATTGGAATAAACTGGTAACACTTAAAACATTTAATTTAAAAAGGAACAAAATGAGGGGGTTCATTTTGCCATAGAAATTATGGTTAGTGCTGCAGAAAGAAAATTTAGGGCATGTCTTAAGTGAGATCTCAAATCCTCTTCTATTTCATTTGAAAATTCTGACATGCAGACTGAAACAATCACTTTCAATACCAGCAGTAGACTTCCAGTTAACTCCCTGGTGAGCAGTAGCTTTACTACAGTGAGCTAATGAACAACTAGAGTGCTAACATTCTGAATTTATGGCAAATGTGTGACACATCTGAATGTCTTCTTGATGGAATCAAAGTAAAAAACTGAAAGCATTTCCTACTGAGGAGACTGCAGTAAATGACGAAATTAGGAAGCTTCATAACAAATAAGTCTCCCAAGATGGCCACCAGAGAAAAAAGAGCCCAAATGTAGCACAAATATCACCCAGATGTAGCCCACATATAGCCCAATGACAGAAGTGTGCAAAACACTTTTTATTTTTATTTTTTCTGCAGTTTTATATAGTGCAAACTGGTCAGGTATTGGAGCGTTACATCTTACTTGGACCCCTTATTGCGTATTTTGCACGAAGTACATGAGATTGATCTTGCGAAACATTGACCTTTACGATTCTGTTAACCTGAAGTTGCTCTGAACCGGGCTTTGTAACACCCGCTTTTACCTACTGGTTTTAATTAATTCTCACTGTATTGTATTAGGAAAGAGGATTTACTGTTTTTATGTACACTTTTATGATCTATGTTTCTAAATCAGATCAAATAAAGTTTAATGAATTCTATGGCAGGACGGAGGCGAGGATTATGCATATCTTTCCTCACTTTATTTGCATAGCAGTTCAAAGAAAACGTAACACAACAATCATTAAACAAAAGACTACACAACCCATGAACCATTAGGGGTAGTCTCCAAGGCAACTATAGTCCAATCATATCACAGTCCATCGTATATAATATCGTGACGTCCCTTCCGCTTCCTCTTTCTTCACTGCTCGTCAGTTAAGTGCATTCCTTACATTCTTGGCTTAATCTGACGTTGTTGCTGTTTGTATAGCGGTTTCTTGTGCACGTTATTAGCATTATTGCCTTGGTATTGTTTCATATTCCGTGCGCAGAAGGCTCTTGCCCGAGCGCGTTCTCCCCTCGCAGTTTCTCCCGCTGTGTGCTCTGCGCGCGGTGAGATCCTGTCAGGCGCGTCTGGTCCGAGCGAGGCAGCTCCGTCGAGCGCTCCCGCTGGTCTTTACGCGCGTTTGGGAATCCGGTCACTCCTTTAGTGTCCGCTTGATTCCCGACCAACCCTCGCCTAATTTTGACACCGCTATGCGGTGATTTCCCCACACGGCCACGTTAGTGACCAGCGCCACCTGGTGGTGGTAATTGGTATTGCGCCTCAGTCTATTCTTATAACAGCTTTGGGGAAACCCCGGCTGTTGGAGCACCGGCGAGGGGGCTGCCTTAAGGATTTTAAGGGCATTTGTTTTGTGCTCACACCCTCTGCTATCATGTCTTCTCCAGAAGATCATTTTTACTCCTCCTACCAGGAAGTGGAGGAGGAATGGCCCCCCAACTTCTCCCTCCAGCAGTGGACCAAGCCCTCTCTCTGGCTATTTCTAGGGCACTGGCTCCTCTTAGGGATCAGGTTGATAAGCTGGCGAAAAGCATCCCTGGGGTGTTCAGTGACCCAGATCTGGTGGTGGCGGGTCCCAGTAGCTCCCAGATGGGGAATAAAAGGGCCGTTAAGCATAACGCGGGGCACTTGGAAGGATTTGATAAACTTACGGAGACCTTCCTCAAGAGTGCGCGAACGCTAAAACATGCACCCTGCCGGGAGGAGGAGGGCCCGCAGAAAATTGCGACACTGTCACCACTATTGTAGACCCCGACGGCGGGTTTCCTTAGAGGGAGAGGGTGTATCGGAGGACGATTTCTCCTCCAATGAGGATAAGGACTCGGGCGTCCCTGGCGTCCAGAGTCCCACTCCTCTCAGTCCCCGGTTGGGGACGGGGTCCACTCGGACATGTTCGAGCCTACCCAAATTTACCATCCTAGGTCAGCGGAGTGGACACCTGACGCCAAAGTGGCAGAGTATGTGGTGGGGAAAATCCATCAACCCCTTGAAAGGGAGGTCAGGAATAGGATGAGGGGAGAATGCCCCAGGCCCTCACTGAAGGGGAAGGTGGCACACATGCCTCAAATTGATGAGAAACTATGTACCTTTTTCTCCAAGTATATGAGGGATCCCAAGAAAGGAATTGATAGGTCTTGGACGTGGTAGGGCCCTTGACCCAAATTAATCAATTGACGGAGCGTTCCAAAGAGTCAGGATCCCCTTTGTCCACGGATATTGTGGCTGGTTGGGCGCACGACCCTAAACCCTAAAACACTACCCCCTCCACTACCCAAACACCACTGCACTACCCTAAACCCTAAAACACTACCCCCAGCACGACACCCTACACTACCCAAACATAACTGCACACTAACCCTAAAACACTACCACCAGCACGACTCCCTACACTACCCAAACACCACTGCACTACCCTAAACCCTAAATCTACCCACAGCACAACCCCTACACTACACAAACACCACTGCACTACCCTAAACCCTAAAACACTACCCCCAGCACGACCCCTTCACTACACAAACACCACTGCACTGCCTTAAACCCTAAAACACTACCCCCAGCACGACCCCCTACACTACCCAAACACCACTGCACGACCCTAAACCCTAAAACACGACCCCCTACACTACACAAACACGACTGCACTACCCTAAACCCTAAAACACTAGAACCCAGCATGACCCCCTACAGTACACAAACACCACTGCACTACCCTAAACCCTAAAACACTACCCCCTACACTACACAAACACCACTGCACTACCCTAAACTCTAAAACACTACCCCCAGCACGACCTCCTACACTACACAAACACCACTGCACTACCGTAAACCCAAAACACTACCCCAGCACTACCCCCTACACTACCCAAACACCATTGCACTACCCTAAACCCTAAAACACTACCCCAGCATGACCCCCTACACTACACAAACACTACTGCACTACCCTAAACCCTAAAACACTACCCCCAGCACGACTCCCTACACTACACAAACACCACTGGACTACCCTAAACCCTAAAACACTACCCCCAGCACGACTCCCTACACTACCCAAACACCCCTGCACTACACTAAACCCTAAATCTACCCCCAGCATGACCTCCCACACTACACAAACACCACTGCACTACCCTAAACCCTAAAACACTACCCCCAGCACGACCCCCTACACTACCCAAACACCACTGCACTACCCTAAACCCTAAAACACTAACCCCAGCATGACCCCCTACACTACCCAAACACCACTGCACTACCCTATACCACGACCCCCTACACTGCACAAACACAACTGCACTACCCTAAACCCTAAAACACTACCCACAGCATGACCCACACTACACAAATACCACTGCACTACCCTAAACCCTAAAACACTACCCCTACACTACACAAACACCACTGCACTACCCTAAACCCTAAAACACTACCCCCAGCATGACCCCCTACACTACACAAACACCACTGCACTACCCTAAACCCCCTACACTATACAAACACCACTGCATTACTCTAAACCCCAAAACACTACCCCCAGCATGACCCCCTCACAACACAAACACCACTGCACTACCCTAAACCCTAAATCGACCCTCAGCACGACCCCTACACTACCCAAACACCACTGCCATACCCTAAACCCTAAAACACTACCCCCAGCATGAACCCCTACACTACCCAAACACCACTGCACTACCCTAAACCCTAAAACACTACCCCCAGCACTACCCCCTACACTACACAAACACCACTGCACAACCCTAAACCCTAAAACACTACCCCAGCACTACCCCCTACACTACCCAAACACCACTGCACTAACATAAACCCTAAAACACTACCCCCAGCACAACCCCCTACACTACACAAACACCACTGCACTACCCTAAACCCTAAAACACTACCCCCAGCACGACTCCCTACACTCCCCAAATACCACTGCACTACCCTAAACCCTAAATCTACCCCAGCACGACCCCCTACACTACCCAAACACCACTGCACTACCCTAGACCATAAAACACTACCCCCAGCATGATCCCCTACACTACACATACACCACTGCACTACCCTAAACCCTAAAACACTACCACCAGCATGACCCCCTACACTACTCAAATACCACTGCACTACCCTAAACCCTAAAACACTACCCCAGCACGACCCCCTACACTACCCATACACCACTTCACTACCCTAAACCCTAAAACACTACCCCCAGCACGACCCCCTACACTACTGCACTACCCTAAACCCTAAAACACTACCCCCAGCACGACCCCTACACTACCCAAACACCACGGCACTACCCTAAACCCTAAAACACTACCCCCAGCACGACCCCCTACACCACCCAAACACCACTGCACTACCCTAAACCCTAAAAAAGAAACCCCCACCCCATGCCCAATCCCCCTTACCTCTCACTCCTAGTGGTTCCTCTCTCCTCGTGGTTCCTGCTTCACGTCGTCTCTGAGGGGCGGTGCACATCGTTGTGAGGAAATGGAACAGCCTCTGTTTCCTTACAACGACATGGATCATCTACATGTTTTTTAGAATGCATGGTCATTTACCATACATACCTTTACAACAAAATTCGTTGTAAAGGCATGCGTGGTAAATGACCATGCGTTCTAAAAAAATGCATAGTAATGACTTCGTGATGTACAACGCATGCGTGGAAATGCATGCGTTGTAATGGTATCGCAAAGTAAAAAGTCGTTGTAACGGCTGTTTACCGATCGAAGCTGGCCCCTGTTCTTCAGTGAGACATTTATTTGATTAATTAGGAGGAAGGAATGTGTTTTTTTACCGAAAAGTGCATTCCCGGCTGTTGTATTGTGAAAGTGTCCGCGTGGCCTGGTTTCACTTCCGGTGAGAGAGTGGAAGTGTCTGTTTGGATCTAAAGGAGTTCTGTTGTTGGACGGGGCCGGCGCGACATGTCATCAGAAAACATAGCTAATGGAAAGCGTCCTCCCTGAAGTGTGGAGCAGTGCCATGAGAGGTCAATGAGTGTGCGTCCCACCGCAGTATGACCGTACCGCATGACCCATGTGCCACCTCCAGAGTACGGGAGGCAGAAGCGGCATCGCAGGTCCTCTTGAAGACCGTTGTAGCACTAATTCTACATTTTGGTACTAGGGCATTTTAACTTCGTTGTTCCTGCCAGATACAAAGAGAAGATCCTGTGTTATTCAGTGCCCTCGTTACCTTTTTTATGGGTTGTGGTGCTTGTCACTTTGCTGCCCCGCCGGTGCACACGACTGGGCACCCCACCTCGTGTGCCATCTGCAGGGCCTCTGCCCTCGGATCACTGGTTTCGGTTTCTGGAGTGCCAACATAAACAGTTGCTCTCAAAGAACTAGCCTGAACACTTAGGTGAATATCCCCTGCACCAGCATTCCACGGAAATTCTTTCCTAGCTCTCCCACGTCAACGAGGACGTCATAATAGCACGGCTCCGCTCGCGACACCGTATGACGTCATCGGAGCCATAAGAGGACCTCGTCGGCGTGCTGACGTCAGTTCCACCCATTTTTCCGTGCCACCGAGGCAAACGGGGGACCGAGACATTTTCACATGTATACATAGTATAATAAAAATATATATATTCACTGAAAAAACCATAAGTTTCAGGCACGTTATAGTTAGAAATTAGCATTTAAAAACCTTAGAAATTCACTGAAAAAACCATAGGTTTCAGGCACGTTATAGTTAGAAATTAGCATTTAAAAAACCTTAGAAATTCACTGAAAAAACCATAGGTTTCAGGGGCGTTATAGTTAGTTGGACATTTCACTCGTACAAAACCATAGAAATTCCCACGTTATAGTTAGTTCAGCTAACTATAACTCGCGCGCCCGCAATGCACTGCTGATGACGTCACATATTACATCACTCATGACATGGTCAGTGACATCACTCATGACATCTCAAATGACATCATCCAGTGAATGTGTGTTTTTCTGAAAATTAAATATGTTTTATATATGTATATCTCAAGGTCGATGGAAGAATAAATGGGTATATAAGTGTCTAAATGGATGATTTTTTTGTAAAATTGATTGTATAACTGACTAAGTGTATCTTAGTGAATACATGGGTTAGTGAGTAATGTTTAAATATGAAAATATCTGTATCAGTCTCTCACTTTGTGTATAAGTGGCTGCATGGGTTGGTGAGTAGCTACATGAGTGTCTATATGGGTTATTAGTTGGTTTTTGAGTATCAGTATGAGTGTCTGAGTGTCTGTATGGTTCGGTGGGGGGTATTACTTAGTGCATAGATGCATGAATGAGTGACTCACTGTTTGTATGTGTTGAAGACAGCATGTGTGCAGGACTGTATAGGTGGATGAGTATGTGTATGGGTGTGTTAGTGAGTGAATGACTGTCTCAATAGTGTCTTTATGAGTAACTACATATGTTTTAAACTAGTATATGTGAGTATTGGTGTATATAAGTGAGTATATGTGAGAGTGAGAGATTGGAAGAGTTCCTGTACAAATAAGTAGGTGTTTCTATAAGTGATTGTTTAAGAGAGTAAGTATGTGTAAGTTTCTGTAGAAGTAAGTGTGGTAGTGTGTGTATAACTGTATATGCAAGTAAATGGCTGTTTGATACTTTGTTTGCATGTGTGACTATGTGTGTGAGTAACTCTATGGATGAGTGGCGGTGTGTAACAGGATGTATAGGTGTATGAGTACATATGATGAGTGAGTACATGTATGAGTGACTGTATAGGGACTGTTGGTGAATGAGTGGATGTGTGTGTAGATCTTAGAATTACTGAATAGGTGTGTTGTAACTGGTATTGGTATGTCCATTGTTTTGAAAATGTTAGTTTGTATTTTTGAATGTGTGTATCAAAGGTTATATTAGGGTGAGAGGAGGTCTGCCACTCTATCACAAGGATGATGTCATCAGTGATGTCATCAGTGATGTCATTTGAGATGTCATCAGTGATGTCATCAGTGATGTCACTGACCATGTCATGAGTGATGTAATATGTGACATCATCAGCAGTGCATTGCGGGCGCGCGAGTTATAGTTAGCTAAACTAACTATAACGGGGAATTTCTATGGTTTTGTACGAGTGAAATGTCCAACTAACTATAACGCCCCTGAAACCTATGGTTTTTTCAGTGAATATATATATATATATATATATCGAATTACCACTCCTTCGTGCAGTCCTCACACACCAGAGATACGGACAACTTGATAAGCTTATTGCCAATGTTGCGCTTTATTTAGAGTCTTCAGTGCAGTCGATCATTACGCGTTTCGGCCAACACAGTGGCCTTGGTCACATGATCGCGTTACGTGCAAGTGATACTATATACGTGAAAAAAATGAACATGTGACACCAACTTCAGCACTAAAGCATAGGCATAGAGAAAATACTAAAGATCTACGTATGTCTTGTTAGCTTAACCGGCTAGAATATGTAAACATTGACATTACTTCATGGTCAAAACGTTGGTACCCGATCCACTAGTATATACACATTGCGTTTAAAGAATTTATATAAAGAATTTTCTTTGTAAAGAATATACATAATTGCCTGCATATAAATATATATATATTTATTACCTACTGGCGGTCACCAGTAGGTAGTGTAGTTAGGACCTAGTTTCCATAGGAAAAGCGTTTTTTGTTTTCCCAATAACTTTGGCGCCGGTTGACGAATCTTCACGAAATTTTCAAAACTAGTGATCAGCTCCGGTCAGCTCCTGTCATGAAAGTTTCGGGGTGATTCGGCAAGCGGGGCCGAGAAAAAAGGGGGGTCCTAAAACTAGTTTTCCCCATGTTAATTTCCATAGGAAACTTTAGACAAAGCTACAGCCCGAACTGCTGAACGGAATTACACCAAATTTGGCAAAAAGGTAGGTCTTGGTTCAGAAAGAGCCCTTTTTTTTAAATGGTGTAAATCCGTTCTGTAGTTTTTAAGATATTAAAGGAAAAATATATATATATGTGGGCGGAGCCTAACCCCCTTCCCCCAGCACGAGCTTGGCTCTAATTGGCTGCCAACACTTCAAACCAGGAAGTGTTGGCAGCCATCTTGTGCCTCGCATCGAGTGAAAATCAATGTAACTGCCACCAACAGCAGCAGTTGGGGTTAGTTTGCAAAATAATAAACATATTATTTATGGAGTGCTTCTACTTGAAGATGCATATACTCAAAGCAGAAAAGGGGGATGGCTGCGGAGATCGTTAATGACGTCTGCTGACTTCTGCCCGTGGACGCAGGCACGGAGTGTGGTGAGAATGGGTCTTTCTTCCATATATTATGGTCCTGTCCCAGGATTCAGAAGTACTGGAGGGGCCTAACCCGCATAATGGAGGCTGTAGTGGGCGAGCAGGTTCCAATGGAGTCCAGATGGCACATCCTGGGCGTCACAGGAGAGATCACATGGCCACAGTGGGCCAAGCTATGGCTAGCTTTAGCAGGGGGGGTCGCCAAGAGGAATATCGCCCATGCATGGGGGGGGTGGAGCCCCCGACAGTGGCAGCATGGCTGTGCGATATGGACTGGTGTCATAATGCGGAGCAGGTGGTCTGCAAAGTTGTGGATGCCCTTGCAAGTGGGAGAAAATATGGGGGGCGTGGACACTGTATAGAGGTCTGTGAGGGGGTCCGTGAGGTGTGTTGTATATGCTATCCTATGAGAGCTAAGCGAAGAATTCAATCTAGTATCGTGCTAAATTGTGCAACATGTAATTGCGTGCTGAGGAACTATGTAACTGCCGTGTCATCGATATAAACTGTATAGGTATGTCGGGATTTTCTTTGTTTCTGAAGCTTGTTCTTTTGTTTAATAAAAATATATTTTTTTTAAAAATGGCAATTTTGGTTACGGTAGGCCATAAAAAGTGGTTATTCACCATGAGGCGCGATACAATTGACATTTTGAATCCTGTTTAGTGCATTTCCAAAAATGCATTTTCTGTTGAAAATCGACCTTAATGACTATCCCGAAATGGTCAGAACTGGTGATTTTTTTTCATGTTTATTCTTTTGACTGTTTATGTCATTCTCACCTGTAGTTTCCGCAGGAGCCAGAAGCAAGGGTCAGATGCTGGGTCCCAACTTCCCACATCCACCGGTGTCAGCCCAACAAGATCAAAGCCAGACACAGTGAGAATGGAGAAGAGGGGAAACAAAACAAGGAAAGGAAAAGGAGACGTGTCACCGTCGTACTTCTTGCACTGCCTTTGTAGGTGAAGCGGGTTGAATACAACTCCTGGGTAGACACAACATACAATGGTTACCAAATATATACTCGGACTGGGATTGCTCTCTATATCTAACATCATTTCCCTCTAAGCGTAACTACCTGGGTAGAGTCCCTCTTCCATTTCAAGCAGTGCATAGAAAAGCAGAAAACAATTATAGGTTGATATATCTGGAAAATAGAGTAGCTAAGTATTAGACAATGTGTTCTATGTAACTACATAATTACATATGTAAAATACGTAGTGAAACTAACCTGGCCATATATCACGATTTAATCCAATCAAGCCCAGAACTTAACATCCAACATATCCCAGGAAAAAAAAAATATATATATTTTCCCTGTTGGATAGAAGAGAAAAGAAATATACACAAAAATGTGCAGGTCCAGGAAATATTCATCCAATTATCTCCTTAGAAATCAGGTAACTAACACCTTTATAAATATCTGTCTTTTTCAGCCATCAAGAATTGCTAGTACAAAAATATAGAATCTCCACTCACCGCGGAAAGTACACGTCAGATAAGTATATTGCAACTTGCTAAATAATGTTTTCTTAAATAAATGATACCGTATTGTTTGACACAAAGTTTCTTTAAAGTATATATGTTCCTCTCGTTGGTTTTCAAGATGCATGAGAGGATACTGAAGCGATATTGTCGCAGCAAAAGGAAGCTGCTGTGACTTGCGACCCAACTTTGCAATACAGAGCCCGTCTGCTACCCGGAAGAGAAATGCCAAGACCAGGATGCAGAAGCCCAGACGTCCGACTAGGGAAACGCCGGCTCGTCTGTAGTCATCAACAAGGGAAATGAGGTAAGTGATGCGGGCAGGAAAAGGGAGGCGCAGCGATGAAAGGAACCAGCCAAACTGAACGCGAAGCACGTTCATTCAAGGCACGGCCCGTTTTGTAATGGCTTGACTCCGCCCCGCGCACACGTGCGACCGGGAGCCGAGCAAGCCGCACAGTAGATGACTGGTTAAAGTGAATCATAACTTTTGGGACTAAACTAAGTGTGTTTAGAGTCATTTTCATGCTGAAAATTGGGCAAAAGACTAGCTTCTAAGTAAGAGGAAAAGTCTAAAAAAAAAAATGCAGTTTTGGTCACCGTGAGGCCCTAAAAAGTGGTTATTCAACATGAATTGCGATACATTTGACATTTTAAATGATGTTTTGTACAGTCCAAAAAATCCATTTTCTGATGAAAAGCGATGACCCCGGACCTTAGGAACTTTCTCCAAATGGTCAGTAATAGTGATTTTTTCAATGTTTAATCTTTTGACTGTAAATGACTATTGCATGTGAATTATCACTTTTTGAACTAAAATAAGTGTGTTTAGAGTCATTTTCATGCTCGAAATTGGGCAAAATACAAGTTTCTGACTAGTAGGAAAAGTCTGTAAAAATTGCAATTTTGGTCACTGTGAGGCCTTTAAAAGTGGTTATTCGACATGAGGCATGTTACAATTGACATTTTGAATCATTTTTTGTACAGTCCAAAAAATCCATTGTCTGATGAAAAACCATGACCCCGTGCCTTAGGAACTTTCTCCAAATGTTCCACTGACCTGGTCAGTGCGACTGCTCTCCCCCCGTGCAGCTCCACCACTAAGTGCTGACCCCTGAGCTCTCTGTTTTGCTGACCACTCCTGGGTGTTCGAGGCCCTCCTCCACCCACAGGCTCCTGCCTGCACTTCATCCCTGGTGGTCAAGTGGAAGAGCACTCTGCTTTTCTGCTGTTCTTCCTCTCTTGGCTTTTCTGTGCCCTCTTTTCTATCTCCTCTCTCTGATCTCTTCTCGCTCCATGCTGCTGCTGTCCCCGCGTCCCCTACCCCCTCCAGTGTGTCCTTCCCGCTCCCTCCTTCCAGCTGACCGCCCTCCTCCTGACCCCTACATAATGGCGGCATCACCGCTGGTGCACCAAAGGCAATCCTGTTTGCGCCCGTCCGCGACCTGACCGTGACCAGTGCCAGGGACCCTGGTCCTCCGACCCACCTCCGCTACTACTCCAGCATCCTCGACGCTCTCAACCCCGGATGCTGCAACAACTGCTAGCTTTCGACGCTGAGCAACACCCATGGCCCGATCTCCTGTTGACTCTGTTACTGCACCTTCACCCATCGCCGGACCCCAGCAGCAGCCCCCAGCCCACCAGACATCACCGCTCACGAACCGCTCAACTGCATCCTCCTCGACGTGCTCTCCCTACACAAGCACGCCATAGAAATCTGGAACCTCCTCAATACCCACGCGCCCGAAGTTGCATTCCTCACAGAAACCTGGACCAATACCAACTCCGTGCCAAGCATCGCCACCGCCATTCCAGACGGATACAAGATCCTGCGGAAAAACAGCCCCACCCGCCCAGGAGGAGGCATCACCACCATCCACAAAAGCACCTTCCCCATGACAACCACCGGTCCGTACTACACTATCACCCTCATGGAGCACCTCCACTTCCAGATCCAGACCAACCCTAAAACGACTCTCATCAGAACCCTCATCGTCAGGCCGCCCGGCCCCCGCGCTCCTTTCACCGACACCATCACCGTCGCACCCCACGCCCTCGCCTCCACTGACTACATCCTACTCTGATACCTAAACTTCTACCTGGACAACCACGATGACCCCAACACCACTACCCCCTAGAGAACCTCGCCAACATAGGACTGAAGCAGCTGGTCACCGCCCCCAGGGCACACAGCGGGACACACACTCGACCCCATCTTCACAGAAGGAAACAGCATCTCCTACAGCCACACCACGGAACTCCTCTGGGCAGACCACCACTGCATCCACTTCTCCTACAGAAAACCCACGGTACGCAAGCACGCCCACCATCTCCCCTGCAGAAGCTGGAACCAAGTCTCCGAGGACCAGCTCACCGCCGCCCTCATCAACACCCCACCACCCACGCCAGATGCTCACACCGCGGCACGCAACCTCCACCGCTGGATCATGAACTGCACTGACACATTCGCCCCCCTCAAGAAAGCCACAGGACGACACATCAAGAAAGCAAGCTGGTTCACCCCTACACTCCAAGAATCCAAGCGCTCCTGCCGACGACTCGAAAAGACATGGAGGAACAACAGAACCCCAGAAACACGCACTGCCTACATAGCAGCCACCACAGCACACCACCAACTCATCAAGTCCACAAAGAAGAAGTTTCTCCAAGACAGAGTCCTCACTAACGCCCACATCACCAAAGAACTCTTCTCCATCATCAAGGAATTCACCAAACCCAACAGCGATTTAACAGATGTCCCACCCTCCCAAGACCTCTGCAACAGACTTGGCACCTATTTTCACCTCAAGATTAAGATGGTCTACGACAACTTCGACAACCAAGAACTCCGCAATGCTCCAGGTCCCACCCCAGCGATGCCACCCAACAGACCCTGCTCACCTGGACCCCGCTCACGACAGAAGACAACCTAAAGACCATGAAGAGCATCTCCTCCGGAGCACCCTCAGACCCCTGCCCTCCCCACATCTTCCACAGAGCCGCCACGGCCATCGCACACGAACTAAGCCAGACGATCAACTGCTCCATCGAAACCGCCACATTTCCCGATGACTGGAAACACGCCGAAGTCAACCCCCTCCTGAAGAAACTGTCCGCAGACCCGACGGACCTCAAGAACTTCAGGGCCATACCCCTGCTTCCATTCGCAGCCAAGGTAATCGAAAAGGCGGTCAACACCCAGCTAGCAAACTTCGCCGAAGCCAACAATGTCTTGGACATCTCCCAATCCGGATTCCGCAGCAACCACAGCACCGAGACCTCCCTACTCGCCGCCACTGACGACATCAGCTCCCTCCTCAACCAGGGCCAAATGGCAGCCCTCATCCTCCTGGACCTCTCAGCTACCGCCGACACTGTCTCCCACAGCACACTAGCCACCAGACTCCACGACGCCAGTATCCACGGAAAGACCCTGGACTGGGTATACTCATTTCTAACAGGCAGAACTCCGCGAGTCAGACTCGCGCACTATCTCTCGGAACCAACAGAGACCAGATGTGGAGTACACCAGGGATCCTCCCTCAGCCCCACCCTCTTCAACATCTAAATGGCCCCCTCGCAACCATCGTTAGAAACCACGGAGCTCAACATAGTCTCATACGCCGACGACACCCAGCTCATCCTCTCCCTCACCAAAGAACCCAACATCACCAGGTACAACTTGCAAGAAGGGATGAAAGCCGTCGCCACCCGGATGAAGAAGAGCTGCCTGAAACTCAACTCTGAGAAAACAGAAGTCCTCATCCTTGGGTCCAACCCTCTGCATGGGACAAAACCTGATGGCCCCCCGCCCTCAGAAACCCTCCCACCCCGACGGACCACGCACAAAACCTGGCATCATACTTGACTCATCACTCACGATGAACCACCAGATCAACGGCGTATCCTCGGCCTGCTTCAACACCCTCCGCATACTCTGAAAATCATTCAGATGGATCCCACCCGAATTTAGAAAATCGGTCACGCACGCCCTCATCAGTAGCAGGCTGGACTACGACAATGCCCTGTATGCCGGAATCAACCAGAAACTACTCCGCAAACTCCAGAACGTTGCAGACTGATCCTAGACATTGCCCGTCACAACCACATCATGCAACACCTCCGCGATCTCCACTGGCTCTCCATTGAAAGAAGAATAACCTTCAAGCTCCTCACTCATGCATACAAGGCACTTCACAACATCGGACCAGCATACCTAAACAACCTCTCCTTCCACGCACCCAAGAGACACCTCCGATCAGCTGATCTCTCTCTGGCCACCATCCCACCCATCTACAAGACCAGAACAGGAGGAAGGTCCTTCTCCTACCTTGCAGCCAAGGCCTGAAACTACCTCCCCCTTCACCTCCGGCAAGTGCCCACACTGCTCCAGTTCAGGAAGGACCTCAAGACCTGGCTCTACAGATGACCCCAGCACTCAACGGAGCCGCCCCCCACAGCGCCTTGAGACCCTCACAGGTGAGTAGCTGCGCTTTACAAGTCCCTGATTGATAGATTCATTGATTGATTGATAGTGACTTTTTGAATCTTTAATCTTTTGACTGTAAATGAGTGTCGGATGTGAATTATCACCTTTGGAACTAAAATAAGTGTGTTTAGAATTATTTTTATGCTCAAAATCGGGCAAAATAAAATCTTCTGAGTAGGAGGAAAAATCTATAAAAATGGCAATTTTGGTCACTGTGAGTCCTTAAAATGTGGTTATTCAAGACGAGACGTGTTACAATTGACATTTTGAATCAATTTTCTGATGAATAACGATGACCCCTGGACCTTACGAACTTTCTCCAGATGGCCAGAAATAGTGATTTTGTGAATGTTTAATCTTTTGACTGTAAATGATTGTTGGATAAGATTAAACACTTTTGAACTAAAATAAGTGTGTTTAGAGTAATTTTCATGCGCAAAATCAGGCAAATTACAAATTTCTGAATAGAAGGAAAAGTCTCTAAAAATGGCAATTTTGTTCACAGTGAGGCCTTAAAAAATGGTTATTCATCATTAGGCGCGATCCAGTTGACCTTTTAAATCTTTTTTTGTACAGTCCAAAAAATCCATTTTCTGATGAAAAACTATGACTCCGGACCTTACGAACTTTCTCCAGATGGTCAGTGATAGTGATTTTTGAATGTTTAATCTTTTGACTGTAAATGACTGTCGGATGAGATTAATCACTTTTGGAACTAAAATACGTGTGTTTAGAGTCATTTTCATTCTCCAAATCAGAGCAAAATACAAGCTTCAGACTAGAAGGAAAAGTCTCTGAAAATGGCAATTTTGGTCACTGTGAGGCCTTAAAAAGTGGTTCTTCAACATGAGGCGCGATCCAGTTGAATATTTGAATCATTTTTTGTACAGTCCAAAATCCAATTTTCTGATGAAAAACGATGACCCCGGACCTTACGAAATTTCTCCAGATGGTCAGTAACTGTGATTTTTGAATGTTTTAATCTTTTGATTGTAAATGACTTTTGGATGTGAATTATCACTTTTGGAACTAAAATACGTGTGTTTAGAATCATTTTCATGCCCGAAATCAGGCAAATTGCAAGCTTCTAAATAGAAGGAAAGGTCTCTAAAAATGGCAATTTTGGTCACTGTGAGGCCTTAGAAAGTGGTTATTCAACATGAGACGTGATCTAGTTGACATTTTGAATCATTTTTGTACCATCCAAAAATATCCATTTTCTGATGAAAAACGATGACCCCGGACCTTGCGAATTTTCTCCGGGTGGTCAGTAATAGTGATTTTTTAGTGTTTATTCTTTTGACTGTAAATGACTCTTGGATGTGAATTATCACTTTTGGAACTAAAATACGTGTGTTTAGAATCATTTTCATGCCCGAAATCAGGCAAATTGCAAGCTTCTAAATAGAAGGAAAAGTGTCTAAAAATGGCAATTTTGGTCACTGTGAGGCCTTAAAAATGGTTATTCAACATGAGGCGCGATCCAATTGACATGTTTAATCATTTTTTGTACAGTCCAAATATCCATTTTCTGATGAAAAACAATGACCGGGGACCTTCCGAACTTTCTCCAGATGGTCAGTAATAGTGATTTTTTTAGTGTTTAATCTTTTGACTGTAAATGACTGTTGGATGTGATTAATCACTTTTGGTACTAAAATAAGTGTGTTTAGAGTCATATTCATGCCTGAAATCAGCCAAATAAGCTTCTGAATAGAAGGAAAAGTCTCTAAAAATGGCAATTTTGTTCACAGTGAGGCCTTAAAAAATGGTTATTCAACATGAGGCGCGATCCAATTGACTTTTTGAATCATTTTTTGTACAGTCCAAAAAATGCATTTTCTGATGAAAAACGAATACCCCGGACCTTCAATCAATCAGGGGAATTGTAAGCGTGCTACTCACCCGTGAGGGTCTCAAGGCGCTGGAGGGGGGTTAAGCAGCTCCGTTCAGTCGAAGAGCCAGGTCTGGAGTGTCTTCCTGAAGATGTTCAGGGAGGGGGCGCATCTGATGTCGATCGGGAGCTCGTTCCATGTCTTGGCCGCGTTGTAGGAGAAGGCTCTTCCCCCTGTTCTGGCTCCGCTGATGCACGGGGTTTCGGCGAGGGCGAGGTTGGTGGATCGGAGGTTTCTCTTGGGTGCGTGGAAGGAGATTCTCTTGTTGAGGTATTAGGGTCCGGTGTTGTGGAGGCATTTGTAGGCGTGGGTGAGTATCTTGAAAGTAAGTCTCTTCTCAATGGGGAGCCAGTGGAGGTTCCGCGGGTGTTGGGTGATGTGTTCATGTCGAGGGGTGTCGAGGACGAGTCTGGCTGCGGTATTCTGTATGGTCTGGAGTTTGAGGAGCAGAGACTTGTTGATCCCGGCGTAGAGGGTGTTTCCGTTGTCCAGTCTGCTGGTTATGAGAGCGTTTGTGACGGTCTTCCTTGATTCAGGGGATATCCATTTGAAGGTCTTTCGGAGGATGCAGAGGGTGTTGAAGCAGCTGGAGGCGACAGCGTTGACCTGTCGGCTCATGGAGAGGGAGGAGTTGAGCACGATGCCGAGGTTTCGGGCATGGTCCGTGGGGGTGGGAGGGCTGCCGAGGGTGTGCGGCCACCAGGTGTTGTCCCATGCAGAGGGGGAGGGTCCGAGGACGAGGACCTCTGTCTTCTCCGAGTTGAGCTTCAGGCAGCTTCTGCTCATCCAGGATGCAACGCCCTTCATTCCTTCCTGGAAGTTGAGTCTGGTGGTGATGGGGTCCTTGGTGAGGGAGAGGATGAGCTGGGTGTCATCGGCGTAGGATACTATGCTGAGTCCGTGCTGTCTGATGATGGCGGCGAGGGGGGGCCATGTAGATGTTGAAGAGCGTGGGGCTGAGCGATGATCCTTGGGGTACTCCGCAGTTGATTTCCGTGGGTTCGGAGAGGAAGGGTGGCAGTCTGATTCTTTGGGTTCTGCCGGTGAGGAAGGAGCGGATCCAGTCGAGGGCAGTTCCCTGTATGATGGCATCGTGGAGTCTGGCGGTGAGTGTGTGGTGGGAAACGGTGTTGAACACTGCAGAGAGGTCGAGTAGGATCAGGGCTGCGGTGTGTCCTTGGTCGAGGAGGGTGCGGATGTCGTCTGTGGCGGTGAGTAAAGAGGTCTCAGTGCTGTGGTTGCTGCGGAATCCGGATTGGGAGGGGTCGAGGATGGAGTTTTCTTTGATTAATTTTGCTAGTTGGGCGTTGAGGGTCTTCTCTGTGACTTTGGCCGCGAAGGGGAGGAGGGAGATGGGTCGGTAGTTCTTGAGGTCCGTGGGATCTACTGAGGGCTTCTTGAGCAGGGGTCTGACTTGTGCGCGTTGCCAGTCGTTGGGAAAGATGCCAGTCTTGAAGGCGGCGTTGACGGTGAGTCGTAGTTCTGGAGCGCTGGCGGTGGCGGCTCTGTGGAAAATGTGCGGCGGGCAGGGGTCCGTGGGGGCTCCTGAGTGGATGCCTTTCATGGTCGAAGCTGTGTCTTCGGTGGTGACTGGGGTCCAGGAGGAGATGGTGGGCTGGCAGGCATTGCTGGAGGGGGAAGTGGTTTCAGAGTCAGGTGTCTGGTGGTTGAAGTTGTCGTAGAGGCCCTTAATTTTCAGATGGAAGTAGGATCCAAGCTTGTTGCAGAGGTCCTGTGAAGGGGTGATGTCTGTGGTTTCTCTGGGTGTTGGTGAATTCCTGGATGACACTGAAGAGTTCCTTGGAGTTGCTGGAGTTGGTGAGGATCTTGTTTTGGATGAAGGTCCTTTTCGTGGATCTGATGCTTTGGTGGTATTCCGTCATGGCGTTCTTGTAGGTGGTGCGGTCTTCTGACGTTTTGCTGTTTCTCCAGTTCTTCTCGAGATGTCTGCAGGTGCATCTGGACTCTTGGAGGTCAGCGGTGAACCAGATGGCCTTCCTGGGGTGCAATCTGTCAGGGTTACGAAGGGGTGCGATCTTGTCTGCGCAGTTGGAGATCCTTCTGTGGAGTTCTTTGGCTGCAAGGTTGCGTCGGTCTAGGTGGTGGGGGTGTCCTGGTTGAGGGTGGAGTTGAGCTGCTCCTCAGTGACTTTGCTCCAGTTTCTTCGTGGAGGGGGGGTAGCAGGTTTGGGCGGCGTGGGTTTGTTGATGTAGAAGTGTACGCAGTGGTGGTCTGTCCATGGGGGTTGCGTGGTGTGGCTGAAGCGGATGTTGTTCCCACCTGTGGAGATGGGGTCGAGGGTGTGCCCCGCCTTGTGGGAAGGCGTGGTGATGAACTGTTTCAGTCCGATGTTGGCGAGGTTGTCCAGGAGGGTGGTGGAGTTGGGGTCGCTGGGTTCGTCGAGGTGAAAGTTCAGGTCTCCGATGAGTATGTAGTCCATGGAGGCGATGGCTTGGGGTGCGATGAGGTCGGTGATGGTGGTGGCAAACGAAGCGCGAGGTCCAGGGTGTCTGTAGGCAAGGGTGCCGCGAAGTGTGGTTCTAGGGCTGGTCTGGACCTGGAAGTGAAGTCGTTCGGTGGTGGAGAAGGAGTCACTCGTGATTGAGGTGGAGAGTCGGAGGTAGCTCTTATGTGCGATGGCGAGTCCTCCTCCTGGGCGGTCCTTTCTCTGGATCGTGTATCCGTCAGGGATGGCGGTGGCGATGTCAGGGGCGGAGGAGGCGTTGGTCCAGGTTTCTGTAAGGAAGGCGACGTCAGGTGAGAGGGTGTTGAGGAGGTCCCAGATCTCTACAGCGTGTCTGTGCAGGGAGCACACGTTGAGGAGGATGCACCTCAGGGCTTCGGAGGTGTTGGCGTTCGGCGCAGGGGGGGTGGCTGTGGGGGTGCAGACAGTGGTGAAGGTCTGGCAGCAGTGACGGCAGGAGAAATGTCCGTGGGTGGTGGTCGGCGTGGACAGCTGACAGTTGTTCCTTCCGGGGTTGAGTGCGAGGAGGGCAGCTGAGTCATAGCGGTGGATGGTCGGAGATCCAGGGTCCCTGGCACTGGTCGCGTCGCGGATGGGTGCAGACGGGCTTGCCTTTGGCACGCCCAATGCGCGCAGCCGCCATTAAATAGGGAAGGGGGAGGGAAGCGCTGCTGGGACGCGGGAACCGGCAGCGGGAAGGGGCCGCGGGGGCAACAGTGGCAGGGAGGGAAGAAGGGCGTGGAACGGGCAACAACAGGAACGGAAAACAAGCACAGACGAACAAGGGTACAATTAGGGAAATAAAGAAAACGGGGACAACAATAAATAAAGAAAACCAGAAATAAAGAATTAATGAAAAACTGGGCACAAACAGGGCACAACAATAGTAAAAACAGAAACAGCGAAGATGAGCAAAGGATACAATTCGAGAAGATAAAGAAGAAAACGGGCACAAGACAGGGCACAACAATATGAACAGCGAAGATGAGCGAGGCTGAACAAGGTTGCAATTGACGAAAATAATAGAGTAACACAGACAGGCAGGGGTACAGTTAGTGGAGGGGGGCCTCGAATTCCTACCAGCGACTGGAGATCTGGGTTAGCGGCAGGCAGCACAAGAGCGGAGCTGCTGGGGGAGAGAGCAGGTCTGACCAGGAGGTCAGAGGTCTTGCTCCTTGGACCTCACAAACTTTCTCCAGATGCTCAGTAATAGTGATTTTTGAATGTTTAATCTTTTGACTGTAAATGACTGTTGGATGTGAATTATCACTTTTCGAACTAAAATAAGTGTGTTTAGAATCATTATTATGCCCGACATCAGGCAAATTACAAGATTCTGAATAGAAGAAAAGTCTCTAAAAATGGCAATTTTGGTCACTGTGAGGCCTTAAAAAATGATTAGTCAACATGAGGCTTGATCCAGTTGACACTCTGAATCGTTTTTGTGCAGTCCAAAAAAATCAATTTTCTGATTAAAAAACAGTGACCCTGGACCTTTCGAACTTTCATTCATTCATTCATGAAACTTTATTTCGGCTATTACGGCCATAAAAGTACATACATATACACAACCACTTAAAATTAATATCAAGATAAAGTACGATGTCGTAAGAACCACTTATTATAAAATAGTACAAGCATAGATAGCAGTAATGATCGCTCATTGGGAAACAGGGAAATAAAAATAATAATCATCACTATGGGCAATATAATCACTGCAAGCCAATCATAAAAAATATAAATTAAACTAAAAATATTAAAAGAAAATTCACAGCCTATGTTTTTATATAAAACCTAAGTCGCGGTAGCAGCCAATTAAAAGCAGGTCTTAATAGATCTCGTATCAGTTGTTTGATAAAATACCTACACTTACAGGCTTGGTTTTTTGCCAAAACTAGGGTCACAATGGTTGACAGACGGGAGCGGGTATTACTAATTCTCACATCGATTTTTCAATAGATACCTTCGCTACACCACATTGCAAAGAGAAACTTAGAGATTGCAACAACAAAAACCGGGTTAGTATCAGATTTTAAAACCCTGTAGGATTCCTTATAATTTCTAATACCTAGGTTCCTACACAGTTGAATAACCCACTTTAACCTTGCCCACTTATATGCCAAGCAGAAGAACAGCACATGAATTACAGTTTCCTCCTCTACTAGGCACCCCGGGCAAAGGTGGGTGGTAGCGCCTGCCCATTTGTTGGTGAGTGCATGGAGCGGCAGCGCCCCATATCTAAATTGCAAAAACAGTTTTTTTGCTGTTGGCGGTTGAATAAAATCCAACACCTGCTCCAATTTATATTGCTGTTTTATATCCAGGAACCCATAGGTTAAACTAGAAGAATTAGCGGTCTGTAAAATGCATGACAATTTATACCCCTTCAGTACACACACCAAGGATTTTTTTGAGATAGCTGAGCATGACTCCTCCGGTGCCGACCATAGGTCCTCCCTTCCTATCGCACGGAATGAGTCTCTGATAAAGGAGAACCACAGGATATTACCCGCCCCCAGAGTGGACATTACAGCCTTTAATCCCTCTCTATAATGTCCTAGCTCTGGCGTACTCCACAGCCGTCGCCAGTAAAGCAGTGGGCGAGAAGCAATTAGGTCTGCAATGGGAAGGATGCCCAGATCCATCCTTAGTGGCGTTAAAGGAGTACTTTTAGGCAAACACAGGATTTGTCTCATAAAATTATTTTCTGTTATAGTGAGGGCATTAACTAAGCTATGTCCCCAAAGTTCGGCCCCATACATAGTTGCCCCCCTGGCTTGGACCTTGTAGATTTCTACAGGCGGGCTTATAACCTTTAGGGCACATCTCTTATAAACCTTTAAAATCCCCCCGACTGCCTGAATTAGCTTTAAATTAGCTTTGTTGATTTGGGGTCCCCACCCCATTTTATCGTTTAATGTGAGCCCCAAATAATCAAAGATAGGAACCCTTTCTAAGGGTCCATCATCCATTCTTGGGTGCGGACAGTTTATAGAGTCAGCGTGGAAGACCATATATTTTGTTTTCTTAATATTTACTACCAAATTCCTCCTTTTACAAAACCGACTAAATTCCTCTAATACACGCTGCATCCCCATTGGTGATTTCGAGCGGAGCAGGGTATTGTCCGCAAACATTAGGGCAGGAAATTTGCGGTTGGCTAGTTTTGGGGAATCGATGTCCTTAACGGCAAGAAGGTCTCCTATTAACCCGTTGGGAAAGAGTGAGAGAAGGGTTGGTGCAAGCACACAACCCTGCCTCACCCCCTTTCCTACAGGAAAAGGAGCCGTGAATTTCCCATTCTTGCCGAACCTTACCCTAGCAAATGTTCCCTCGTGGAGGCGTTTAAACTGGTGGCAGAGGTATGGTGGTACTCCCATATCCAGCAAGATTCCCCACAGCTGGTCACGATCCACCATATCAAACGCCGATTTGAGATCCACGAATGTAAGGTACAGACTACCACCCTCCAAAACTATATGCTTCCAATAGATCAATTGAAGCCTAAACAACTGATCTATAGTAGATGTTTTACATCTGAAGCCTGCCTGTAAAGGAGTTAAAATATTAAGCTCTTCCATCCATTCCTGGAGTCTTCCCAGTAAGACTCTAGCAAAAATCTTTTGAGTTACATCAATAAGGCTGATTGGCCTGTAATTTGCTGGTTCTATGGGAGACCCTTTTTTATAAATAGGAATAATCTCTGCCCCAGCCCACGTAGGGGGGGGTGGCATGCCATAAAGAATGGCATTAAATAATGTCTGGAGGTATGGGGCCCAAACAGTCTGTTCATTTCTATACAGGTCCCCGGGGATTCTATCCAGCCCAGGAGCTTTGTTTGGCAGTATTTTGGCTAGGGCAGATAATACCTCGGCCAAGGTACATGGGGGTATATCCCCAAGGGAATCAAAGGTATGACAACAAACCGATATCCCACTCTCACTAGGTCCATTATAGGGGCTTGAATATAAATCTTTAAAGTAAAGACGCCAGGCTTACTCAGCAATCTTAGGCTCGAGGGTAGACCTACCCTCTATTTTCCCGGTATGGACTAAATTCCAGAAAGCTCTTGTGTCTTTAACGTCCAAGGCATTCTTAATGGCCTGCCATCTTTCCATTTCCCATTCAGATTTCGCAGCTAAAAGGATTTTTTTTAAAAACACCCTTGCTTCCCTTATTTGCATGCTATCCCCCCCCTCAGGCTTGACAACAGGACTCTCTTCGCATCCCTGCATGACCTATTGTACCAGAGGTTTTTATCTCTGCGATGCTTATTCTTATTTGGCTTACTGCTATAAAAAAAATCCGCCAGGCATGCAACCATGTCAAGATGGATTTTGCCTATATCTTCATTGGGTTCTAAGTTAGCACTGCTTCCAGAGACAAGACTTGCTTTTTCTAACAGGGGAATAATGCTAGTATACATATCCGCCATTACTTCTGGAGCTTGGATTATTGAGCCCCAGCGTATTCTTCTCCCTCCTTCAACCACTATCAAATTGTCTAGTAGCGGATTTTCCAGGTCTTGCCCTACTTCCACTACATGGCTATCTAGGGTTACGACCAATGGATTGTGGTCGCTTTCATCACGGGGGAGGACAGAAAACTTCACAACCGTATGCCAAATTTCAACATTTATTAAAATATAATCAATTATTGTTGCCTGCCCAGTTCTATCGAAGGTGGGATGCCCAGGATTATCGTCAGGGAACCGGCCATTACATGCCCTCAATGAATGGGTGAGGGTAAGAGAGGTTAATTGCAAGACTAGTGGGATCCACCCCCTTATCGGGTACGCATTAGACGCTGGAATTAACCATGGTGAATCCTCGTCACTGGAGATAGATGTTGACAACCCACTAAGGGGTTCAAAGTGACAATTAAAATCCCCACCAATTAAAAATACGCTTCCCCAGACAGTGAATTAAGAAGAACAGCCAAACAATCTAACGTCGGCGAAGTTTGCCCATACTTAACTGGGCGAGAGTAGACATTGATAATGGCCAACTTTGGAAGGTTTGTATGGGTGAGAAGAATACATAAAATATCAGGTGAATGAGTTTCTATTCTCTTCACCGTACAACCCAAGTGGGTACCTACCCAAATACACAAACCCCCCGACGGTCTACCCCTTGGGCCCTTCACTGCCGCTTCACAATATGCTACAAAACCTACTCTATATAATGGTCTTACTGCCCAAGTTTCTTGGAATAAGCAAATCTCGTGGGAGTCTATGAAATCGCCCCAATCGGGAGATCCAATCTGGACATTAGGCCCGCAATATTCCACGACAGGATCCTGGGGCCATGTGATCTTGCTTCCAACTCACTCTCATAGGTCACCTCATAAAATCCCCTATTTATAACTTCTAGGAGCTCGCAGTTGTTGTCAGCAGTCCCTAATGTTTCAGAGTTTAGTGCCACCTCACTGGTTGTAACAATACTATTCGAACTTTCTCCAGGTGGTCAGTATTAGTGATTTTTTAATGTTTAATCTTTTGACTGTAAATGACTTTTGGATGGGAATTATCACTTTTGGAACTAATATAAGTGTGTTTAGAGTCACTTTGCTGCCCGAAATCAGGCAATTTAGAAGCTTCTGAATAGAAGGAGACGTCTTTAAAAATGGCAATTTTGGTCACTGTGAGGCCTTAAAAAATGGTTATTCAACATAATGCGCGATCCAGTTGACATTTTGAATCATTTTTTGTACAGTCCAAAAAATCCATTTTCTGATGAAAAACGATGACCCTGGACCTTAAGAACTTTCTCCGAGTGGTCAGTAATAGTGATTTTTCAGTGTTTAATCTTTTGACTGTAAATGACTGTTGGATGTGAATTATCACTTTTGGAACTAAAATAAGTGTGTTTAGAATCATTTTCATGCCCGACATCAGGCAAATTACAAGCTTCTGAATAGAAGGAAAAGTCTCTAAAAATGGCAATTTTGGTCACTTTGAGGCCTTAAAAAATGGTTATTCAACTTGAGGCGCGATGCAGTTGACATTTTGAATCATTTTTTGTGCAGTCCAAAAAATAAATTTTCTGACGAACTTTCTCCAGATGGTCAGTAATAGTGATTTTTGAATGTTTAATCTTTTGACTGTAAATGACTGTTGGATATGATTAATCATTTTTTGAACTAAAATAAGTGTATTTAGGTCATATTCCTGCCCGAAATCAGGCAAATCACAAGCTTCTGAATAGGAGGAAAAGTGTATAAAAACGACAATTTTGGTCACTGAGCCCTTAAAAAATGGTTATTCAACATGAGGCGCGATCCAGTTGACATTTTGAATCATTTTTTGACCAGTTTAAAAATTCCATTTCCTGATGAAAAACGATGACCCCGGACCTTATGAACTTTCTCCAGATGGTCTGTAATAGTGATTTTTGAATGTTTAATCTTTTGACTGTAAATGACTGTTGGATATGATTAATCACTTTTGGAACTAAAATAAGTGTATTTAGGTCATTTTCCTGCCCAAAATCAGGCAAATTACAAGCTTCTGAATAGAAGGAAAAGTCTCTAAAATGGCCATTTTGGTCACTGTGAGGCCTAAAAAAGTTGTTATTCAACATGAGGCGCGTTCCAATTGACATTTTGAATCTTTTTTTGGATAGTCCAAAAAATACATTTTCTGATGAAAAACGATGACCCTGGATCTTACGAACTTTCTCTGGGTCATCAGTAAAAGTGATTTTTGAATGTTTAATCTTTTGAGTGTAAATGACAGTTAGATATGATTAATCACTTTTGGAACTAAAATAAGTGTGTTTAGAGTCATTTTCCTGCCCAAAATCAGGCAAATTACAAGCTTCTGAATAGAAGGAAAAGTCTCTAAAATTGGCACTTTTGGTCGCTGTGAGGCCTAAGAAAGTGGTATTCAACATGAGGGACAATCCAATTGACATTTTGAATCATTTTTTGTACAGTCCGAAAAATCAATTTTTTGATGAAAAACTTTGACTTGGATATGATCAATCAGTTTTGGAACTAAAATAAATGTGTTTAGAGTCACTTTCCTGCCCGAAATCAGGGAATTTAGAAGCTTCTGAATAGAAGGAGACGTCTTTAAAAATGGCAATTTTGGTCACTATGAGGCCTTAAAAAATGGTTATTCAACATGAGGCACGATCCAATTGACATTTTGAATCATTTTTTGTATAGTCCAAAAAATCAATTTTTTGATGAAAAACGATGACCCCGGACCTTGGGAAATTTCTCCAGATGGTCAGTAATGGTGATTTTTGAATGTTTAATCTTTTGATTGTAAATGACTTTTGGATGGGAATTATCACTTTTGTAACTAATATAAGTGTGCTTAGAGTCATTTTCCTGCCTGAAAGCAGGCAAATTGCAAGACTCTGAATAGGAGGAAAAGTCTCTAAATTGGCAATTTTGGTGACTGTGAGGCCTTAAATAATGTTTATTCAACATGAGGCACGATCCAATTGACATTTTGAATCGTTTTTTGTACTGTCCAAAAAATCAATTTTCTGATGAAAAACTATGACCCCGGACCTTACGAACTTTCTCCAGATCGTCAGTAATAGTGATTTTTGAATGTTTAATCTTTTGAATGTAAATCACTGTTGGATCTAAATTATCACTTTTGGAACTTAAATAAATGTGTTTAGAATCATTTTCCTGCCCGAAATCAGGCAAATTACAAGTTTCTGCGTAGAAGGAAATGGCAATTTTGGTTACTGTGAGACCTTAAAAATGGTAATACAACATGAGGCGCTATCCAGTTGACATTTTGAATCATTTTCTGTACAGTCCAAAAAAGACATGTTCTGATGAAAAACAATGACCCCGGACATTAGGAAATTATCAGATGGTCAGTAATGTTTAATAAGTTTGTTTAGAGTCATTTTCCTGCCCGAAATCAGGCAAATTACAAGCTTCTGAATAGAAGGAAAAGTCTCTAAAAATCAATTTTAGCCACTGTGAGGCCTTAAAAAATGGTTATTCAACATGATTCATGATCCAGTGTTGCAGGGATTAATTATGCACATACACAGAACTATGCGCAGGATTATGGGACCTTGGTGTTTAAGGACTGAGCCTTCCTACCACCTTAGTGCCCACGAGCCCAGGACTGACTAGCTATAGTGTCTCACCCGCTCTCCTACTCTCTCAATGAGAAGCAAATGATTAGACACCCCAGAACACAACACTCCTGGATCTCTCAGAAATTGCGGTAACAAGACACACTTTTCGCTCACACTCTTGTACCTGTCCACAATAAGGTCTGACAGAGACACGAAAATAGTTTAAAATATTTATTTTAACTAACGTGCTCTAACATGCAGTATACGTGCCACAAGCAGAAAAATGCATAATACAAATATAGTCCGCATCGCACCTATCCATACATCATGAAGGGAGAAGTCATCATAAAAAGACAATGGAGAAAAGAGTATAGTGCCTAACCTCCCTCCCCTTGCTAAGAAGAAGCTTATTATATAATGGAAGATCTCTGGGCTTTGTCTGCAGACCCCATACCTTAGACTATAGATGGTAGTTCTACATCATAGGTGCGTTTTCGCTCTTCTCCCTGGAAAGGTCCTCTCCAAGTGTGTGCTCCCTATGCATGCATCCCCATAATACCAAAGTACGAGTTTCCAGCAGCAGCTTCATTGGTATGTTTTGTCTAGGTGCTAGGGCATGACCAGAACAGAATAACAAGGGGCATTGTTTATCGACCTTGCTCACAATGTTCAGGAACAGGCAGAGAATGAATACAGCAGACAGTTCTCATGTGAAAGGCATAAACAAAGTCTTTTGCAAAAATAAAGTCATGTAGTAACGTGTGCAAAGCTGCATCATGGCAGCAGGGCTCATGCTAACTTAGTAATGTCGACAATGTCCCCAACGGCCACGTGACACCCTCCCCGTGGCCAGGTCTGTAGCACCCAGAGAAACAGAAAGTAGAGGTAAGTCGAGCCAAAGCGGAATTGAAAAAGGCCAAATTAAGAAAACAAAATTGTAAATGCAAAGGAAAAACAGGCCTTCGAAACTTGTCTCCAAGTCCACCTAGGGAGAGCCAAAATCAAAAAGGTCCTGTGCACCGTTGAATGCAAGAGCGCCAAAAGGTTGTTAGTATCGTCCCCCGCAAAGAGGGTCGCCATCCAATTGAGCAAGGCGAATGAACAGTAATGCTCCTCATATTCCTGTGGATTCAGGAGCATTTCCGGGCAACCTGCATGATATTCGATGTAACTCCGTTGTAAAAGGTGCTGCGCATACGCACAGGTACTCAAGCCTGCCAAAGCTCCAAAAGCTGCTGCATACATCAAGCGTCTGTCCCCGGAACAGTCCTGGTCATGGGCCAGCAATGGACCCGCCAACAGTTCATAATCCAGGTCAGCGACTAGTGTATTGGAGAGGCAGACATCCTGGGCCCATTGAAAGGGGGCACCTTCGACAGTAGAACGCAGGTTGCACACAGGTGAAATAGGCGTAGCGGAAGGTAAGCCTATAGCTGATGCCAAGAGTCGCTAATGGTAAGCATCCAAAAAGTTGTTGCATTCGGTCACGGTACAGCCACAATTGGCCTGGGCTGGGCTGAACCACATGACGGGCAGCCATTGCGCAGTAGGAGTAGCAGAACCAGTACTCCGCAAACCAGCAAGAGCACCAAGGGAAACCCGCCGAAGGCGCTGGAAAAAATTGAATGAATAAAAGCGGTATTAATCAAAAAAACGGCTGAAAAGATGAAACAAGGCCGTAACCCACAAGTTATAAAAAAATGTGCAAGGCCTTCGGTATCAGACGCATTAAATATTTGGTGAATTAATTCTCCAAAGTGTAGTGGGAGATTTGTATTCAGCAGTGACTGAATCTCACTTGATGTTCTCTTCATCGGCTTGCTCCAAGACCTATGCATCTCCTCATGGAGTGCCTCAGGGATCGATACTTAGTCCTATGCTATTCAATCTTTATGTCAGCCCTTTAGCTACCATCGCGGAAGAGGCTGGGTTGTCAATCTTCTCTTATGCGGATGACACCCAGCTTCTCTTTTCACTATCCGCCAATGACAAATCCAGCGTTTCATCCCTACAGTTAGGGCTGTATAAAATTGCCAACTGGATGCACACTAACTGGCTAAAGCTAAATGGAGGAAAAACGGAGGTTTTGATCATGGGGAAGGATAAAGATCTTTGGGGCCCGCATCACTGGCCGCCTGAAATGGGTGAACTTCCTAAACCTGTACAAACTGTACGTAATTTGGGCATAGTGATTGACGATCAGCTGACTATGAAACAGCAAGTAGCGAAGACCACTTCTATCTGCTTCACTATTCTCAAATGGCTCTGTAAGATATTATGGATGATGCCTGAATCTACTCAAAGAACAGTCATCCAGGCCCTAATCATGTCGAGGCTTGATTATGGCAACGTCCTTTATCTAGGAGCAAATAGAGAATTAGTACGCAAGCTACAGGTGGTGCAGAACTCTGCGGCCAGGCTACTTTGTCAGGTATCGACAACATCCTCCATCACAGGCTCTTTACGTGATCTCCATTGGCTCAGGGTCGAGCAACGGACTACATTTAAGGCCTTATGCTATATGCATAAGATTAAGCTAGGTACAGCACTCCATTACCTATGCTCCCTAGCCCAGATATATCTTCCGCCCCGTCTACTTCGCTCTGCATCCCAAGCTAACTTTATAGTTCCTAGATTTAAACTTTCACGTATGGGCGGACGTTCTTTCTCGTATCTGGCCCCAATGTTGTGGAACTCACTACCTTCCCCACTTCGCCACGAAATTAGCCATAAAAGCTTCCGCAAAGGCCTGAAGACCTGGCTTTTCAACCAGTAAAAAGCTTCCGATTTGTCTGCAATCTGTCCTGTGCGCCGGGAAACCTCCGGGTAGCTGTGCGACTTATAAATTTAATAATAATAATAATAATAGCCACCTGCAATTCGAAGGTCTCACGAGCTGAAGTGAGAGCAACTTCTTGTTGAAACAATAGCGCTTTGAGTCTGCTTAGTTTATTGAAATCTGTTTTCAAAGTTGGAATGGAAGGCCACAGTGAACTATCTACAATCCCATGTGGGGGTGGAAAAAGAACATTGCTGCAACAAGTAACACGTTGTGAAACAGTTACTATTTACGGTATGCCGGCCCGTAAGCCGCAGCAGTTGTGGTTATTCAGGATAAGATAACTTCCGTTAGAAAGCAAAGTGAGCGTGGGAATAATTGAAGGGACTGGTGTTCCTTTTAAAAAACAGGCCAAATTAGGGGCCGATATGTTGCAAGCCCTGTGAAGTTTAACTTGTTTACAGACTAAAGAATGTCCTACGGTAGAATCACAGTCCTCCCTTGTTAGGAAAATCTCCTTTTCATCACGTTGAAAGTGAAATGTGAAGGGTAAGGACCACAATTCATGTAGAAAATCACTGCCAAGGGGCTCATATCTACTGATTGGATAATGTTTCATGCATGCAGTAAACTGAAATAGGGAGATTGTCAGTGATATAACTCTGTGTATTAACCATACTGAAGAATCAGTCTCCGCTATTGAGAAGAGTAACTGTTCTAATTTCTCAATGTGTAACATAGTGTATGTAGCGTCTTTCATTGACATAAGCTTCTGTTTATCAGTCAGGTTAAAAGGCAAAAACAGGGCTGTAGCATTCAAATAAACCCATGGCACTTTTCCACTTTTCAACGTTTGCAAAGTCCAACCAAATTGCATTATGTTATGTTATAAAGCACTTATAACGCGCACGGATACTCAAGAGTGTCCCGGCGCGAAAGCCAACTGCATTACAGAGCGCAACTGATTTTGACCATGATACTGCATTACAGAGCGCAACTGATTTTGACCATGATACAATTCAGATACATCATTCTGTACAATATCAATAACAGATGAAACAATATTATCCAAAGTGTAAATACGAGAAGACAAAGTGTTAATGCTATTATCAACTACGTCAAGAACTTTTTAAAAATTATCTTGATCAATTTGTCATAAGCGGAAAGCAGCTTCCATCTGGGACAGTTTCCGAAATTCATTCTATGCAGCATATAAAAAATGTTTAGGGCGAGGGGATTTTGGACCTAAAAGGAAATCAGCCAGATCAATATCACCAGATAAAAGAGAAAGATGTTGTTTCACAGATGACAATGTAGAATGTTCCAACCATTACTGACACAATTTACCCATAGAATATGTAGTAACTTTGTGATTGAGGGAAACGAGGGTCAGGTCTACTGAGGGTAAACCCACCGGAGGCATTTGAAAAGCGTAACTGATACGCATTAGTATTGAGAGGCCACACTAACCAGCCCAATGGATCAATATTGGATGAGTTAAGTGTACCATTTCATTCAAATCATCTAGAGTACAATTAGTGTATTGCTGCCAAGTTGCATAGGCAGCCAAAGACAGAATTGAGGGAGAGTTTAAATTTTAGCAGTTGCTAAACCAAAACATGTAGTCTGTTAAACAGTCTGATTTAGGAATATCAACTGTGATGGTATTAAACACGCACAATGTAATGATTCAGTTCCCTGCACCTGCCAATCTTTGGTACCCCATTTTGAGTTCAAATCAATCATGTCCTTCCAATAATCATTACCTTTTAAGGACAAATCGGTTACGAAAGTTGAAGAATATACCAATTTAGTATGGGTCCGCAAGAATTTTGTGCGTGTTGATGCATTCAACTTATAATAATAAGACTCTGGTTCAGAAAGATTATAACCTGAAAAATAGACAAACTTATTTTTCTGTGTCTGTGAACTCCGCTGGAATGGTGTCGGACAATGTTCCCATTGAGTATAATTAACTGGACTTCTGACAGCATTGGATTTATGTAAAAAATGTTGATCTTAATGTTGAAAACAGAATAAATCAGAATTGGCAGAATTTAAATACAGATCCTCCATCTCAAATGCAGTGTAATATTTTAAGTCTGAAAACAGTGAATGAACAGCGTTGACATCCCAGTCGTCGGAATGTATTCCTGGCATGATGACATCACCTAAAGAGACATGGAAAACGTATGGAAATTGAATCGTTTCTGTCGGACCGTAGACTTCGAATGGAACCTTATCCCAAACTATTCCATCAACGACTTGAAATGCTGAATTATTAACGTGGGTTTGATCCCTTTTCATTTTGTGAGACGAAGTGTGTGGGGCCAAAACTCCATCTACCAAATGGACTGCAGAGCGTTCAGGCAAATAATGGCCATTGATCAGAAGGAAGAAAACTGTCACAAAACCAATCCACATGAAAAGGAACACCGTCATGAGCACCAGCCAGATGTATGTCCATGGAACCAGATAAGTTCTTCGAAACCAGGAAATGAAAATGCAAATATTAGTTGGGGGCTCAGCCACAGTGGATGTTGATGACAAAGATGACTTCAGGTGAGGGTAAGCCTCCTCAGGGAACTGACCCTACCCCTTGTGAAGAAACTGCCCCAGAGGAGGTCAGGCCTGTCCTGGCAGAGCCACTGAGGGCAGGGGAACCTTCCAAGGATGTACCCAGTCTGAAGCAGGTATCCTGCCCCTCTCTACCCAGCCTCAGTCAGCCTAGGGCTGCAAAGGTCAGGGATGTTAGTGGACGCCATAGAGCCCACTGCCAAAAATAACTCCCTCAACCAAAGATCAGGGACCCCTAGCCTAGTAGTACTAGACAGAGGTTGACCCCTAGGGATAGATATAGGACAGTCATGAAGAGAAAGGCCTTAATGGTGGCCGGTGCTCTGAGGAAGATGAGACCAACCCTTTCAGGGCAACACTTCCCTAATCAGACACCCCACCAGCCTCCTTCTTGGCACAAACAGACAGATGGCAGGTAGTCACCCCAAACTTTTGAGAGGATCCAAGACCCTACAGGGGAAGAACTTCTCAGTAGACCATAGGATAGGGGATATCCATGCAAATGCAGGACCTTCCTTATATGGCCACTTAGGAAATAAAGTCTCAACTGGACAAGGCTAGCTTTATCTCCTTTTGTTTGGGGGGGTTATGTAGGAAGGTAGGATCCTTCTGCATGGTTACCCCCACTTTTTGCCATGTGCTAAGCTGGTTTTTTTACTAGTCTGACTGGGATCCTGCTAATCAGGACCCCAGTCTATCTGCTTTCTCCCTAAACTGTTGTGTTCACTACCTAGGTACATCCCAGATTGGATACTGGGGTACCCTTGTCAGTCCCTAGTATATGATACCCATGTACCCAGGGCATAGGTATCCCAGAGGTCCCCCATGGGCTGAAGCATGTATTATGCCACCCATGAGAGACCATTCAAAATGGAACTACAGGCCTGCCATTGCACCCTGTGTAAGTTCGTGCTTGCACCACTTACTAAATATATAGGTTTACTATATCTAAGGGTCACTGCACTTAAAACCTATAAGTCACCCCTATAGCAGGCCTTTACAATCCTGAGGGCAGGGTGCTTGGTTCTAAGTGAGAGGGTGCCCCTGCATGATCAGGACACCCCTGCAACCTACGGAGTCCATTCTCCCGGGTTGTCAGTGAAGCAGCCATATACTATATAGAAGGGCACCGCATAATTACGCGATGACCAGCTCGAAACTGGCTGCAAAGAATCCTATCATGTTTGGTATCAAACATGTTGAAATCATACCCCCACACCATAAACGGTGTGGGAGGTATGATTCCAAACTCTGGAAGAGCCCTCCTTTAGGCTCTCAGTTTTCCAGTGTGAGAAGCTGGCCTGGTATATGATGTCCACTAATTAAAGTGGGCCCCTTGCACCAGTCCAGACAACACTTATGGTGATTTAAGAGGTCTTAGACAACCACAGAAAGCTCTCTAAGTGGTAGCTGTGGAGAGCAGCCTTCAGGCTTAGTCTTGAAGGAGTGTAAAGCAGCTTATTTTACCAGAATGCATTCTTATAGTATAGATTAAATGAAAGAGAACCACGCAAAGTATTTATTATATAACACTATCTAGTACGTTAAGGTATCTCCTACACAGAGATAGACACATATACCAGGCCAGCTTCTCACAGAACGGTATGCTGTCACTTGGCTGGCAATAAGATTGTTTTATCTATGTCCTAATAGAGGTGCGAGAGTTACATAGAGAGGTAGCAGATGGTGCATAGGATTGAGAGATGTATGCTAGCTTCAAAACAAAAATTGAGATTTGAATTTCTAGTGAGCTGTAGATTTTCACAGTATTTCACACACCATAGTACTGAACTATTAAGGCTTTATAAAAATCCATTTTTTGTTGTATTGCATTAGTTTGAAAATATTAAATTTCTAATTATGGTCCACAGGCCCCTTTTACACACATGGCTTGGCACTGTCCTAAACTGGCTAAGTACTGGGAAGATGTCTTTGCAATAATTAACAGGATGCTAGACCTTAGGCTGGAGCCGACACCCCTAATGGGTATTCTAGGTTATACGAAAGATACCCCTGTGGAGACTCGCCGCCTTCTGGTGATGCTGCTCCTGCTGGCGAAGAGACGGGTGGCCATGTCCTGGGGGAGGGCGGGAATCCCATTAACGAAGTCATGGATTGCTGACATTGCGCACTGCCAGGAGCAACTAAATACGTTCTGCGAGCTTATGCCGGCAGCTTCCAGGCCCTGCGATATTTGGGGTCCTTTTCAAGACTGGGTTAGGACTCAGACTCATATGTCCGGAGAGATGGAGGATTCTTAGACGCATAGTCTATGCGATAGGATGAAACATGTCAGGCTGTGAGAGGTCGGGTAATGACCTGTGGTCGCGGGGGCACTCATAGTCAACAATAGTCATTTGATGCTGTTTTACCTGATGTGATACCTTGTAAATCTATTTTGTCAATGCTGTGATATCCATCATAATGCTCTGCTCTGCTATTACATGTGATCATGATGTTGTGCTGCTAACCTTTCTTTTTGTTTACTGTTGGGGGTTTTATTTACCTTATCTCAATATGTACTTCTTTACACACCCTTGTTCTGGGGCGCGATTATGTGAAACCATTGCAATTAGTCTTGATGTGCATTAGTACGCTTTATACTCCTTGCTGTACTGATTCAATAAAAAATCAATAAAAAAAATAAATTCTAATTATGGTAAATGCACTAACAGTGGACTTTTCCATCTGAGAATATACTGAATGACCAGCAGTGGCAGTGTTGCAGAAGAGAATTTCTCTGCATTTCTGAGACAAAAAAAATAATCCTCTTTCTGCATTCCTTTATCAATTTATATGGTAATTCAAACTCACATTCATTTTGCTCTTCATTAACAGAAGTCCATAGCATCTGAAGGTCCTCAGTACCTGTTAGTGGGGTCTTCCGCATAAAAATAATTTGTCGAGATGGGAGTAATGTGGATGACGACATAGTACTCATGGTAGCTAAACAAAGACTTTGACTGTCTCCAAGGCTGACAAACCCTGCTTTAGATACTTGTGCTAGCAATATGTCATCAGAGGAAATTACTGTCTTTGAGGCTGGAATGAGTTGTTTTAAGTTAGAGCGATTGACTTACTTACTCATGGCAGGAAGCTCATTTAACCTGTTTCCCTGCACTCTGTATGTGGGAGTCTGATACTCATGATGGATTGTTGTTGAGGATCCTCTGGGTTCTTGTAACTCCATTTCACTTTCCAAAGGAGCCCAATGGTTAAGAGTACTTTCCTATTGCACCTCCTATTTGCGTTGCCGTCATATTTACAGATAGTAACCTAGTGCTTAGTTGCTGATGTGTCATCCTCTAGTGTCACCTTCACCCAGGACAATTGGTCAGTGGTGCCCTGACATCATAAAGCTATAACAGGATGTCATCTCACAAGCAGGCCAATCAATTGCCTAGGAAGCAATAGGTTACATTTATCATGGTATTGAAATCGGTAGCAGGGTAGGCAGAATGCCCAGCTGAAGACTGAGATGGTGGGATGAAAGAAATGAGGGCATTATTTGAGACTTATTTGTTTGAAGCTGTGGTTGATCATAATATTCTCGACTTCACTATTGCTTAACTAACAGGGATGTGCTAAAATGAAGATGCTAAAAATCTCTTATTCATAATTTATATTATTCCCACTAACCAATATCCTTCACGAGACTCAATCAGGTTTCGAACCACAACATAGCACGGAATCGGCCCTGCTCCTGGCCTCTGGGACACTACGCAAAGTGGCCGACAAAGGGAAAACAGGGGCTCTGATTCTGCTGGATCTGAGCGCAGCGTTCAATACTGTGTCACACACGGTGCTATTAGATCGTTTGTGGACACAGGGCATTAAAGGCAGAGCTTTTGACTGGATTGCAGACTTTCTAGACAGGCGCTCTTTCCAGGTAACACAGAAGCCTTATACCTCTGATATTATCCCTTTACGGCGAGGAGTGCCCCAGGGATCGGCACTGAGCCCAACTCTCTTTAACCTATATATGCGCCCTTTGGCGGACCTGATCGAGGGTCATAGTGTGAGAATGGTGTCATATGCTGATGACACTCAGCTTGTGATCACACTCTCCAATGATGACAACAGGGCGGCAGCCAATTTTAAATTTTGTCTCGCTGACCTAGCAACCTGGATGCAGGCTAGCTGCTTGAAGTTACATGCTGACAAAACCGAGGTACTGGTGGTGGGGAAACAGCCCTCTATCTGGTCCTCGGCATGGTGGCCGGCGGATCTGGGCCCCACCCCAGCCCCTAAACCTAAAGTGAAAAACCTAGACAGCCTATTCGACACCCAGCTATCATGCGATAGTCAGATTAGGGCCACAGTGGGCTCCTGTTTCGGAGTGCTGCGACCATTAAAGATGTTTCTGAGGCTAATAGCAACCTCAGCACAATAAACAGCTACGCAGGCCCTGCTGGTGTCAAGACTTGACTACTGCAATGTGCTGTATTTGGGGACCTCTAGAGGCAGATTGGCACTGCTTCAAAGAGTACAAAACACTGCTGCCCGGATGCTATTAAGAATACCTAAATGGACTTCCATTAGGTCAGGTCTGGCTCAACTCCATTGGCTTCCAGTCAGACACAGAATATCGTTCAAGGCCCTGTGTTTCACACACAGGATAATGCACCGGAAGGGTCCCAACTACCTCTTTCCCCTTATCCAGGCATACACTCCCGCTAGAGCACTTAGATCGGGAGATGCAGCGCTGGCAGTAATTCCCAGAGTGTGCCGGGCATGACTGGGGGGCTGCTCCTTTGGTCTTCTTGCTACCCAGCTGTGGAGCTCGGTACCACTCAACCTAAGGCTTAAACAGTCGGAAGCAAGCTTCCGTAGAAATCTGAAGACGTGGCTCTTTAGACAGAGCTGAGCCCACTGGCCCTGACTTTCCTGACCTGGACATGATGCGACTGCTCAGCGCCGGGACACTCCGTTCGGAGTAACCAGGCGCTCTATAAATGCAACATTCATTCATTCATTAACTGCTGCATAAACCTTCCTCCCTGAACTTATCAGATGACTTAATTGCTATTGGTGTACCATAACCTAGAATAAATACAGTGGGAAGGGTATGCTTTCACTTGGCTGGCAATAAGATCTTTTTATCTATGTCCAAATAGAGGTGCGAGAGTTGCGTAGAGAGTGGTAGCAGATGGTGCATAGGATTGAGAGATGTATGCTAGCTTGAAAATAAGAATTGAGATGTGAATTTCTAGTAAGCTGTAGATTTTCACAGTATTACAAACACCATAGTACTGAACTATTAAAGCTTTATAAAAATAATGTTTTGGGTTGTATTGCATTAGTTTGAAAATATTCAATTTCTAATTATGGTAAATGAACTAACAGTGGACTTTTCCATCTTCAGAATATACTGAATGACCAGCAGTGGCAGTGTTGCAGAAGAGAATTTCTCTTCATTTCTTAAACAAAAAAACCTAATCTTCATTGCTTTATCAATTTATATGGTAAGTCAAATTCGCATTTATCCATTTTGCTCTTCATTACAAGAAATCCATAGCATCTGATGGTCCTCAGTACCTTGTAGTGGGGTCTTCCCCATAAGTATAATTTCTGTTGAGATGGCAGTAATGTGGATGACATTATATGGCTCATGATAACTAAACAAAGATTTTGACTTTCTCCAAGGCTGACAAACCCTGCTTTAGATACTTGTGCTAGCAATATGTCATCCAAGGAAATTACTGTCTTTGAGGCTGGAATTAGTAGCTTTAAGTTAGAGCGGTTGACTTACTTTCTCATGGAAGGAAGTTCATTTAACCTGTTTCCCTGTACTCTATATGTGGAAGTCTGATATTCATGATGGATTGTTGTTGAGGATACTCTGAGTTCTTGTAACTCCATTTCACTTTCCAAAGGAGCCCAAAGATTCAGAGTATCTGAAGACTTGTCTCTTTAGACAGAGCTAGAGCCCACTGGCCCAGACTTTCCTGACCTGGACATGATGCGACTGCTCAGCGCGGGGACACTCCGTTTGGAGTAACCAGGCGCTCTATAAATGCAACATTCATTCATTCATTAACTGCTGCATAAACCTTCCTCCCTGAACTTATCAGATGACTTAATTGCTATTGGTGTGCCATGCGGCGGTCCCGAGCCTGGTGGACAAAGTGAGGAGAAATCAGTGCTACGGGGCTCGCAGGCGGCGGATTAGAGGCGGGTGATGTCTGGACCCCCTGGTTGTCAGCGGGGCCCCCAGGTACAGAACAGTGTCTTGAAGAATAAGGGCTGGGCGCCTGACCTCCCACAGAAGTTGCCTGACCCTAAGATGGTGCCGGATGACTGAAGCGCGAAATTGTTAAGGCGAGGGGGAGGATGATGAGCAGGGGGAAAGGCCCTCAAGCAGAGTAGATCTTCGTGGTAGCAGGCACTGACCCCCTCCCCAGCCACCCGGATGCCGAAGGAGCTCCCACGAGAAAGAGAGTGAAAGCAGGGCTCTGAATTCCCAGAGAGGCCTTTGGGGTCTTGATTGAAGCCTCCAGAGAGAAGCAATGCCATCGGGATAGATAGGCTCGTAGCCCCTTGCTGACCTATTCTTGGGTGTATTTCTCCTTGGTCATGCTTTGAACTGCGGGAGGGCGGCCCGAGTTAACCGGACGCCCTGCCCCCACATGCCACCCAAAAAGGCCACCAATAATAAAGTCTCCAACTACTTTGCTCCGCCTGGCGCAGGGACAGCTAAGGAAGGAGAAACGCAGACTGGTGGCAACATGGCTCTCACCCGGGAAGATTTGCTGGCATCCCTCAGGGACTTCAGGAAGGAGCCACAGGAGGATATCAAGTCGGACATGGATGCTTCCATGTGAAGCGTAAAGAGCGGAGATGAGGGTGAAGTTGGTGGCCTTTCAGGCCGATGTGGATTCGGTAGGAACTCGCACCCTAGACCTGGAAGCGAAATGCCAGGAACTGGAAGAATGCATGAAGCCACTGGAGGAGAGCGCTGCAGAGGTTCGCGGCCAGCTACGAGCATCTGCGCTCAAATGTGAGGACTTAGAGAACCGCTCCAGATGGGACAATATAAGGGTCAGAGGCCTGAAAGAAGGCTACGAGGGCCCTGATCTGGAGGCGTTCATGGTAGGCCTCTTCTCCACCGTCCTCGGAGAGGGAAGCCCAGAGGTGCAACTGGAGAGGGTACATAGAGTGGGGCCGAGGCTGCCCGGAAACAACAGGAGGCCAAGAGACGTGTTAGCAAAATTCAGCTCCTTCAAAACGAAAGAATTGGTCCTTCAAAGAGCGAGAAGTACGGACAAAGTTACATTCCAAAACGTCTCATGTTCACTCTTCCAGGACGTGGCTCAGGCCACTTTAGCGTGACGACAGCAGTTCCGACCGATCACAGAAGCCTTGCGAGAACGTCAAATAAAGTACCGCTGGACCTACCCCTTTGGCATCGCCTTCCAAATGGACAATAAGCATCTCCACTGCACAGAGATGGAAGAAGTGGCGGACCTCCTGGGAATCAGACTTCCCTCTCCGACACGAGCGACAACATCGAGAGATGACGAAGGGGAGCAACTGAAGGAGCGACGTGGTGGCGGCCCATGGCGGACGACCAGTCGAGGGGGCAAAAAAGCACCGACTGAAGGTGGGAGAGCCTAAGGACCTCGGTTTGGTCTCACGCATTCTATGCGCCCCAGCCTAGACTTCTCTAGATACCTGGTAAGGGGGGATGCAGTAGGGAGAACACTAGGGGGAATGGCCCCATTATTGACGCATCAAGTTCAGAGACTCCTACTCTGATAGACACTATGCGTGTTTTTGATCCTGTTAAAGCTAAAGTTTGTGGGTAACTGAAACTTTCACAAGAGTAAGCACGTAAGTGCCCCAGCAAATTGGTTATGGGGTTCCGGGGAGCTGAAGTGGGCTCGCTCCTAGAGTTAGTCATAGTGAGGCCTTCCTCTGGGATTGAAGACCCCACAACTCACAGTTCTTGTTTATTCTCGTTTTATATGTTCTGTATCATGGTGCCCATACAGTTGATGTCTCAGACAGAGCCGTGGGAGGGGGGTAGAATGGGGTGGGGAGGTATGCTGCTTGTGGGGAGGCTGGAGTGGGAGCTCCGGGAGGGGGGGTGCCCTCAAAAGGATAAATGGCGGTTAGTTGCTTATCCTGGAATGTCATGGTTCTGAACTCCCCCAACAAGAGGCAAAGCCTGTGGAAATTCTTAACTGACCACCAGATTGATAGCCGCCCTGCAGGAAACCCATTTAAAGAAAAGTGAGGAGATGCGGCTGAAACACAAACGATACCCGCAGTTCTTCCGTTCCTCTGCCCCACGAAACAAAATGGAGTGGCTCTTCTCCTCCATTCCTCGGTCCCATTCAATCACCAGGCTACTAAAAACAGACTCGGCAGGGTGCTTTCTGATGGCCCGGGGGAAGGCTTAAGGGTCGTTCCTGCACAATTGCCACGATCTATGCACCCAACACAGGGCAACTGGACTTCCTAGAGGCATTCTTAACAACACTAGAGGGGTTTGCAACGGGAGACATTCTACTGCTGGGGGACTTCAACTTAATAAGGGACCCGGCACTGGACACAACCCACCCGCACAGGGCAACAGGAGAGACATTCAGTAGGACCCTTAATGCCTCTCTTCAGCGTACAGGATGCTTGGAGGGAAGCCCACCCTGCGACAAGGGACTATTCTTTTTTCTCTCACTCCCACAGAACCTACTCTAGAATAGACCACATCTTTCTCAGCCAATCCCTTCTATATACAGTCGCGGGTACTAGGTTTCACCCGATTTGCCTCTCAGATCATGCCCCCCTTGAGGTAGTACTAATTGGCCAGCCCTGCGCTCGAAACACAGGAGATGGTATTTTCCCAACTTCCTTAGCAGGGATAGACTCCTCAGGGAGGAACTAAGGAAGTCGATCACAGAGTACTTTAATACCAACGACCCTGCCCTCACATCTTACGCGAACAACTGGGACGCCTTCAAGGCGGTTATTAGGGGCAAGTGCATAGAGTTAGCTACTATGCTTAGAAATCAGCAGAGGGGGGAGAGACTCCTGTTAGAAGGGAAACTACAAACAGCAGAAAAAACACACCAAGAGAACCCGTCGATCCAAACCCACCGCAAGGTCACGTCCCTAAAGGGTTAATTAAAGGCCATATACACCAACAGGGCAGATAAATCTATTCTAAGGCTTCAGGCCCGGGGCTACAAAAGTGGCAACAAAATAGGCACCCTACTGGCACGGCAGTTGAGGGCAAAACAAGAAAAAGAATACATCAAACAAATAGTGGATGACGCGGGCGTCTACCATCTTAACGAGGAGGGTAAAGCAAATGCCTTTGGGAATTTTTATCGCAACCTCTACACCGCCGACCCGCTGGAGGCACAAGCCCAGGAGAGCTATCTGGGGCCTCTCAACCTGCCTCAGGTCTCAGCCCACACCAACGAGGAACTTAGTCGCCCCTTCACCGGGGAAAAGGTCCAGAAGGCGATAGACGCTTTGAAACTGCAGAAGGACCCCAGCCTGGACAGGCTAAATGCTCAATTCTATCGTACCTTCGAACCCAAGCTGACTCCCCATCTGGTGACCCTTTTTAATGACATAGCAAATGCCCAAAGGGTGACGGATACCGTGGGGGAGGCGTTAGTCACCGTCATATCAAAACCAGGGAAGGACCCGAAAGCTTGCGCCTCATACAGGCCTATCGCACTTCTGAACCTAGCAGCAAAATTGTACTCTAAAATACTGGCCACCCGCCTTGAAAACCTCCTTCCCGCTCTGATTGATCCTGATCAATCAGGGTTTATTAAGGGAAGGCAGACCCACGACAATTTACGGAGAATAGCTCATATAATTGGGAAGGTACAGAAGAAGGGCATTCCCGCAGCCCTCCTCTCGTTAGACGCAGAAAAGGCCTTTGATCGGGTCGACTGACCTTTTCTCCTGCAAACATTGAGAAGATTCGGCTTCAGTGAAACATTTATTGGTATGGTGCGGGCCAATTATCACTCTCCCAGATCTCAAGTCCTCGTAAACGGGGTGGCCTCCGACTCTTTTGCACTCTCGCGGGGGACACGGCAGGGTTGCCTTCTGTCCCCCATGCTCTTTGCTCTTAGCATTGAACCCCGGGTGGAGCGGATCAGGGCAAACCCAGATATAAGAGGGGTTACATTTGGCACCAATGACCATAAGATCTCCCACTTTGCGGATGACGTCCTGCTTCTCGTCACTGATCCGCTGAATTTGCTTCCGGCCATACAAGCGGAGCTTGATCACTTTGAAGTAGTCTCCGGGTTCAAGGTGAACCTCTCAGTCATTCCTGCTCAACTTAGCTCTGTTGGGAGAGGTGATGGGAAGGATAAAGGAGACCTCCCCTTTCTGCTGTACAGGTAAAGACATCACATATCTAGGGGTCAAACTCACTCTAAAAATTGCTGGCTTCTATAAGGCCAATTACCCGCCCTTGTTGCGTCATATTAAAGCTGACCTGAATAGGTGGAAAGCTGCCTTTACCTCCTGGATAGGGAGAATCAATGCAATTAAGATGAATGTCCTCCCCAGGTTACTCTACCTCTTTCAGGGACTTCCGATCCCGGTTGACAGGGAACTATTTATAGAGCTGAAAAAGTTGATCACTAAATTCATATGGCAGGGACAAAGAGCCCAATTATCCTAAAGAGTGTTAACCAGATCGCGAGCAGAGGAAGGCTTAGCCCTCCCGGATTTCAGGGGATATTACAGAGCTGCCCAGCTCCGGGTACTGACGGAATGGTCCCTCAGAGAGTCCGAAAAACATTGGCTCCATATGGACCGTCAAATAACAAGCAGGACCATCTGGGATCTCTTGTGGTTAAAGAAGCAGCTTAGGCCCCCAAACACTTACCTCAGCACCCCCACGGCCACCACCCTGCGGGTCTGGGACCTTCTTACAAAGACATTATCCCTGACAACCTTTCCATCGCCCTACACCCCCATTCACTTCAACCCGGAGTTCCCCCCGGCATTGCAGGAGGGATCATTTAAGCAATGGAGAATAGGGGGTTGCCTTATGATCTCTCACCTATACAAAAAAAGGGAACTCCTGATGTTTGCGGAATGCGCCAAAGCATTCCAGTTACAACCCACAGAGGGCTACCATTACACACAGCTCAAGCATTGGGTGCAGCAACACCAGGTGCGGCTGGCCGCGACCAGGGACCTGCTCCCGATTGAGAAATTTGCACAATCAGGGGCTTCCACCAAGGGGACTATCTCTTTTCTGTACTCCCTCATTAGGGCGCTGAGCCCACAGTCGACTCCAAGACACAGGACTTTCTGGGACTCTACCCTTTCTAGGCCACTGGAGCAGAAACTATGGAGCCGCTTATATAAGGACATCGCCAAACACAACCGCTCTATGCACTTGAGAGAGGCTCACTATAAAATTATGTATGACTGGTACTTGCACCCACAGAAATTGCATAAAATTCCCTAACACTACGGACAGGTGCTGGAGGGGGAGACTTCCGACACATCTAGTGGGACTTCCCCTCTATTCAGCCATTCTGGAAGGAGATTCTATCACAGATTAAACTGATACTAGGGTACCCCATCCCAGATACCATAGACCACACTCTCCTGGGGATCCAAGACCCGACTCTGAAGCAGCAAACATACGGAGATCGCTCCATCATGTGGCTGTGCCTGGGCACGGCTAAGATGGCTATTGCAACTGCCTGGAAGAGGGCGGAGGCTCCGTCCATCACGCAATGGCATGCTAGATTGTGGCGAGCGTTAGCTCTAGAGCGGTTGACAGACATAACAGAGGGTTCAAGAAAGGGGTTCGAGTACATCTGGTCCCCGCTGGTGGAATATCTGTCAGAAGGTGTGCCCTTATTCGCATGTAGCCCCAGACTGCGAGCACTTCACCCTTTTCACATTTAAATGAAGGGGGGCGAGATTTAGACGAGCATACGACGAGAGAGAACCGACCCTGACTCTGACCCTGACCCTGACCCCGCCCACGGACCCACCCCACCATTCGGCCCGCTTTGGTACACAATCACCATGATACATTAGTTTGGTTCACACTTAGTTCTTCTTTCTTTCTTTTTCTTCTTCTTATTTTTGGCTTTAGGTTTTCCTCTTCTTTACTTGCCTTTCTTAGGGTATACAGTTGGGGTAGGATGCACAAGTGCATACTAGCAAAGGTCCCACATCAGGGCAATTTGGTAATTAGTGCATTGCACGATACTAAAGGTGTAGATTGTGACACACTAGTATGAATACCTATGGGGCTGAGACCTTGTTAACAAGCTGTGTGTACTTGGGGGATATCTGTAACTCTTGGCCTGTATGCTATACTTGTTGCGACTACAATATTTTTCTCTGAATTGGTATAAACTCAATAAAAAAAATTTGAAACAAAATATTTCTCACACCATAGTACTGAACTATTAAGGCTTTATAAAAATCAATTTTTTATTGTATTGCATTAGTTTGAAAATATTCAATTTCTAATTATGGTAAATGCACTAACTGTGGACTTTTCAATCTGAAGAATATACTGAATGACCAGCAGTGGCAGTGTTGTAGAAGAGAATTTCGCTGCATTTCTGAGACAAAAAAAATAATACGCATTCTGCATTCCTTTATCAATTTATATGGTATGTCAAACTCACATTTATTCATTTTGCTCGTCATTAAAAGAAGTCCATAGCATCTGAAGGTCCTCAGTACCTTATAGTGAGGTGTGAGAAGTTGGCCTGGTATATGATGTCCACTAATTAAAGTGGGCATCTTGCACCAGTCCAAACAACCCTTATGGTGATTTAAGAGGTCAAAGATAACCTTAGAAAGCTATCCAAGTGGTAGCTGTGGAGAGCAGCCTTCAGGCTTAGTCTTGAAGGAATGTTAATCAGCTTGTTTTACCAGAATGCAACCTTATTGTATTGGTTAAATGAAAGAAGAACCACACAGTAGTTATAAAAATATGTATTTATTATTATAACACACCTTAAATACCTCACAGTATCTGCTACACGCAGATAAACACAAAGTACACAATACTGTAGCACAGAAACAATCGTAAGTAGCACTAATACACAGTGGGCTCCCGGGGAGACCAAACCATATACTAAAATAGTGGCATAAGAACCACAACTCGAGTCAAGACAGTGTCTAGAGGTTGTAGAATCGCTGGGACCCCAAGGAACCACCCAAGGTGAGTAAGGAGGGACCCCACGGAGGACGGGTGCAGTGTGAGAACACGACTGCGTGCTACGTACAATTCAATGGGAGAGTCGCGGTTGCAGTTTTACAGTTTAAGGACCCTTCTGTCAGGTGTCTAGTTCCTCAGGAGCAGTACCCTCAAGAAGCCCTCCTTCCGGCAGCTTTGACTCTGCGTACAATACACCAGAGGATCAAAGTGGCCAGACGAGGGAAAGGGAATTAGGGAGGGTACTGCGGGGAGGGAGACCTGGAACGAAGGCAATACACAGTTGAGTTCAGGTTCTCTAGCGTCTAACTCTTCTTTAGTATGTATATATAACTTGAAAAGTAAACAACCTTTACCTGTGAAAAGAAAGTCAGGAAGTTCAAAGAAAACCATATACTTGTAATAATCACATATATCCAGTAACAACGTTACAAGGCTTGGGAGCACTCTCCTGAATACTGTTTTGTTTAATACCACGAAATTCTAGTCCATACTGACAAGAGTTTACTGAGTATCCGTCTTCTGTTCTTTCTATATGCTAATCATGCAGTTATTTATACATCTCCTGGATAATTATCTGTGAATCCAGATTTATTGTATATAGTTTCAAACATAGAATGTGTCCAGAGAGTCGTTTATTAACTGAGTCAAGAGGATCCTGAATAAGCGACGTTAGAATCTCATGAGCGCAATCCTTTAACCCCTTGGCTGCGGCGGTAATTCTGCTGCGGCGCTGGGGGGGTGAGCGCGGCGCCGCCATGCTTGTGACGGAACCACGCCGTCATGAGCCACGGGCGGCGTGTGCTCATGACGGCGTGGTTCCGTCACGGCCCCGCCCGCTCATTAATTCGCCCGCACAGGCGGGGAATTAATGCCGCGTGGGCGGAGCGGCAGCCGCATGACGGAACCACGCCGTCATGAGCACACGGCGCCCGTGGCTCATGACGACGTGGTTCCGTCATAAGCACGGAACGGGTTAATTAGTTCCTGAATATGCAACGTGTTGGTTTGTCTCGTGCACATTCCTTTGATATTACGAACATGTGCGCATTTCTTAGATCGCACCAAATATACGAGTGTGTTCCTTGACCTTGTTCCTGAATATGCAACACGTTCGTTTGTCACGTGCGCATTCCTTATAATATACAAGCCAGCCGAAAACTAAAAAGATTAAAGCCGCCGTCTTCTACCTTATTATTCATGTCCCCGGAATGATCCTTCATGGAAGGTGTGGTGTTGTGGGCACTAGGCCCACATGCTGGATAAATGATGGCACGGACACATCGTGGAGGGTACTGGAACTGGGCCAGGGCACGTGCGCCCGACCCCTTTTATTTGCAGGGTCACCTGACCGGTGATGCCTGTGGTGGGTGGGTGTAAAGTGTGGGGTACAACAGGCAGAACACTAGAACGTGTCCAGCCGGACACAACATCCCTCCCAAACTTTAAGGAAAAGAAACAAACAAAAGTCCAACCTGTAAGAAAACAAATAAACAAACACATAGCACCAAATGAGTCTCTTCAGGCCGTCAGCCAGGCGGCGCTGGAGCTTTGGACCGCATGGTCAGGATGCTTTAGTCTGCCTTGGCGATGTACTTTAGACCGGCCTGGTCTCACGGTGTTGGAGTCTATGTACAAAGTTCAAGTATCTCTGGAGATCTCGCAGGTGCTCAGGTTCCGGTGGACGACAAACCTACAGCTGTTGGGGATGATCTCGGTGTGTGAGGCTTTCCCTTGGAGGCGACGTGCTTGATGGTCTTTCTAGATCCTGACAGCCGAGCAATTTCAGACTTGCCTCTCTTGCCTGGACTCCTCTCTCACTGAAGCCTCCTGGAGGGCCTTCCTGCCGGGCTGCCATGGGACCGTGTGGACTGTGCGGGCTTCGTGTGGGCCGCGCGAAGGCGTCGCTGAGGAACTGCCAACAGAACCACCGCCAAGTCGCTCATGTAGCCACAGAGGGTGGTGTCTCAGTCTAGGTGTTCTCGCCATCAGGACTCAGGTTCTGTGCCTTCCTCTGATGGTCTTTGGGTGACCAGTCTTCGACTGTGACCTCCATGCTTCCCGTGCCTGTCGTGGAGCTGCTGCCGACGCATCTCTCCTATTCGGATTCCCCTCTCACAGGAACTCCGTTGAGGCCCTTGCCACTGGATTGCAACGTGACCGCTTGGGCTGTGCAGGCCTTTCGTAGGCTGCTCTGAGGGGTCGCTGCAGAACTCCCAACAGGGCCACGGCCAAGCCTCGTGTAACCCCAAGGGTGGATATTCCAATGGTCGGGTATGCTCTACTTCAGCAGGCTTCAGGTCGACGGGGGCACACAGAAGGTTCCTGGCTGGCTAGCCTCGTTGAACTCCGGTTGTCTGGAGTGTTGGGATCCACTCTGGTGGTACGATGCTCCTTTGCCGTCCTTGGTGATGATGCACCTGTATGACGATGACAAACAGTGATATTCCTTCAGTTGGGCAACAGGCGGCGATCTCTTGCCATGGGTGACCTTGTGGAGTGAGGAGGACTGGAGGGACTTCGTGGCCACTTGCAGTTGTCTTCCAGCAGGTGCACTTGCTAGGCGTGGTGCTATCGATACCAAGCAGCTGGTAACAGATGAGAGGACGGTCGAACTGCGAAGCGTGGGGCCTGGACGCAGTTCGCGCTTGCAAGCGGCTTACGGTTGGTCCTCCCGCGAGGCTGTCTCCAGTGACGTCTCTGCACCCCGGTGGCTGGCTTGTGCTGATGAATACCTTCTCCAATGCTGGCACGAGTCCTCTGTCCTGTTGCTCTTCTCCGTTCCATCTTGCGCGCCTGTGGTGGTTGTCTGCCCTGTGGCCTTGTGTCACTGTTCTTTCTTCCTTCGCGGAGTGGCGTCCTGTCACTCTCATTTCCTCCTTCCGACCAGGTCCTCACTTGGATGTGGCGTCCTGCCACATGTCTCATGTTTGCGCCACATGGACATCTCACTGGTCGCGTCCAGTCCTTGGGACGGTCTTCACTTTTCTGTGGACCTGTCGCAGGTCTGTCCTGTCAGTAGGGCTTGCTTCTTCCTCTTGGGGACCTTTCACGGGCACCATCGCCTCGTCAGGGATTTCGCGGTGCTCCTCTTCTCTTCACTCGAGGGCGTCATGCTTGCGCCCAGAGGCTGCGCCATCGTGGCGCTTCATCCTGCCTCCATTCAGGCATGCTTGGTCACTTCGAGTGACGTGCACCATGCTTGTGGTTTGAGGTGGCATCCGGCCATGTGTTGCATGTCTTTGGAACACATGTTGCGGTGGCAGCTTGCCACTTGGAGTGTGCGACTCTCCTCTTGCCTGTCTTGGGTCACTGGCGACTCCGTCTTGAGGCGGTGTGAGGGAGGACACTGTGCTGTCTTTGGCCCACTGCGGGGCATCGCTGGAACAGTGGAGATGTGGATGCGCCCCTTGCTGCTGTCAGCATTGCTTCTTTTCTGTGGAGATGTCTCTATCTCCCGGGCGCAAGCCTGAGCTGTCGCTCTTCTGGGTGTATGTGTCGGCGCACCTCGGACTCCGCGCTCTTGGTTCTCCTTCATGGACGCCCTCTTCTGGTACTTGGAGTGGCCTTTCTCCTGGCTTGCGGTGGTGGCTGCTCATCGCCAGGGGCGTGTGATGTAGTTTCCTCGCTTGTGGTGGCGTCAACAGCCACTGGGGTTCGCGCAGTGCTCACTTATCTCCTCTGGGACTTTTCATCTTCTCTCAGACTGACACTCAATGAGCCTTCGCTGGGGAAAACAGATCTCCGGCTGCAGGGTGTGACAGCAGTGCTTACTGGCTCTAGCTGTCTCTGTTGAAGTGTTCTTACTTCCTCTGGGGACCGGGGCAGCGTTGATGACGTTACACGCGGTGGTGCTCCTCACAGGCACTGCAACCTGAAATTCAGTAGCTCATGCTGCTTTGTTCCTCTTCCCTGTTGCTAGGCACTGCCTTTCTTTATGCTCTGCGGCGTGGGGTTTCTTGGGGCTCTTTGCTGAGGGCTTGCAGTCACTTCACTTCAGCCCACTGGGCAGTCCATAGGGAGGGGGTGTGCTGTGCTCTCTTCTACCAGTCTTTTGGTGGTGGCTGCTTGGGACTTGCAGTCTTAGCATTTGCTGTATTCCTGGCAGCTCTTATTGTAGATCCTTGGAGCACAGGACACTGCAGGCTCTTTCCTTCAGGTGCTTGCCCCTCCGTCACCTAGCAGCCTCACATGCAGGCTGTCCTGCAGGGCTGTCTCGCCGGTTTAGTCTTTCTGGGCCAAGGATAGCTGGGGTGTCACGAGGTACACCACTTCGTTAGTGCTCCTGCCTTTTCTATATTGCCGGTGCGGCATCTCCAAATGGCCACTGGGTGGCACTGTAGCACTTTTCATCGGCTCCGGCCATCATTTCTCCAACTGTGTGCTACGAAAACTGGTGCTGGGTTTCAGTCCCACTAGAAAGTCTGCATGGGGTGCAGAATGCGGCCCACGTATCCTCCGCTCCCAATTTGCTCCATTCGGGAGCAGGTGCAGTAGTTGGCCCCGCTCCTGGCGCCTGTGCTTCAGCAGAGAAGGTGAGGTTCTGGGGGCATTGGTGGCTCTCACTGGCTCTCTCGGGCTCTGCTGGCATTATGGGAGGCTGCAAGACTCTCTTCATGCTGTGGGCCACGTCGCCCATTCTGCCGTTTTTCCTCATGTACCACGCGATGCACTGCCTGCACGGTACCGCGGAGGGTGTAGGAACTGTGGGTCATTCTGCCCACGCGGGCGCTGCCGGTATCGGTTGGGTTCAGCTTGTGGTGCGGCGCATGACCGTTAAGAGTGCTTCAGGGGGGGGTCTTGTATCGAGCTGCGCGCTCTCGCGGCAGTGACGACCCAGGTCCGTGATGCATGGGGATGCCGGTGTGAGCTGCTTGCACCGTCGTAGTGTGGCCTCAGTTGCCTGAAGCGCTGATGGGGCCTGTACTGCCAGTGCCGGTGTTTCGATTATGGGCTGCGCGGCGTCGCTGAGGCTGCGGCCCTATGCAGGGACTGGAGGTCCCGGTGCGTTGCTTTGGCCAGGCACCGTCTTGGTCCTTTCCTCTTTTCCTGGGGGAAGTACTTCCTCCGGTGCTGGTGTAGCAGTGTTCACAGGGAGGACTCCTTATATTGCTGGCACTAGGGCAGGGCTACATGGGTTTCTTCGTGCTGCTCGCCTTATCAGAAGCGCGTTGCTTCTCTCTTCCCCAGCTGGGACAGGTCTCTGCAGACTGAAACCACTATGGGCGCACCGCTTGGTATGGGGTATAACATGGCATGGGCCCTGGCATACCTTGATGAGCACAGCCCACGTGGGCGTCTTGCCAATAGCGCTGCTGTTTGCCGCCCCCCCACTGCCTACCTCACACTGTTCTTCAGCAGACAGCAGGCGGATGGCAGCGAGTACAACTTCCACTTTCCTTCCAGCAACGAAAGGTCTGTACATCCTCCTCTGGGGTTGACGTACTCGCTCTTTGCCCGTAGGTCTGCCCTGCCCAGGCTGGGTTGCCCTTGTGGTGGCAGCCGATGCGGGGGTGCCTTAAGACCTGGTCACTCTCCCACCACGACAAACGGAACGACCGCTGCCGGCCGATACATGGGGTCAGACCCCCTCGTCGCCATTGTGGTGTTGTGTGCGCTAGGCCCACATGCTGGATAAATGGTGGCACGGACACATCGTGTAGGGTACTGGAACTGGGCCAGGGCACGTGCGCCTGACCCCTTTTATTTGCAGGGTCACCTGACCGGTGACGCCTGTGGTGGGTGGGTGTAAAGTGTGGGGTACAACAGGCAGAACACTAGAACGTGTCCAGCTGGACACTACAGAAGGGAAACCGGCATACAACGTTGAACTGTGAAGACGTCAGGAAACAGGAATGAATACACTCCTGCCGCTCGTCATAGCTCAGGAATAATCTGCAGGGAGCGGATGGACGCGGCTCTCTTTATAGGAGCTGCGTGACGTACCGCAACCTTGGTGCATCAAAAGACTGCACCTCGCGAACTGGCTAAAGACTGCAGAATAAAAAGAAATAACGTTACATAATGAAAATAAAAGAGCTGGGACAATTTGGCATGCCTTGTCTTTTAAGCGAAAGAAAGAGCTTGGATATCTGGTACATAAAAGGATGAATCCTTTGAACAAGTGTGGCAGCGTAGACCCTGTGACAAGTCTTTATAACACGGCCAGGGTACCACCTTACAGTAATGGTGCTAGGCAAGCAAATAAAACACAACGCCATTAGAACACACAGTGCCAGATATAAAGCACAGAGTCTAGGGGGTCATGAAAGCACAAAATCTAGGGGTCATGACACCTTCCCAGTGGATTAGGAAGAAACCCTTTAGAACATAGAAGGTTGGAGAGCCACCCCACCCGAGGATACCGAAGTACCAAAGTTACCTATCCCAGGGAAGCCAGGTGCATAGGGCTGAAGTGGTGTCGGAAACCGTCGTCGATCTCAATGGGAGTCTTCAAAGAAATGCCACTGCCGGAAAGAAGAAAAGTGTCCGGTGGAACCCACAGGTGGATTCTTGATGGAAGGAACCTGAAAGCAGAGGGGACAGAGTCTGGGTCACTTAGGAGTGACCAGGAGCTTTGTAGACGAATGCCCACCGATGTCGGATGCTTCAGGGAAGATGACGATGACCTTGACTCTGCAGCTGTGGGGACCAGGCGACGCTGAGGACTACCAGGAGCCAGATATGAGCTGTCCCATGAAGGATGTCGAGTGCTGAGGGGTCAGTGTCCGGCTGGAGCACCAACAAGCCTTGGCAAATGCTGCCCATGCAAGACGTTGCAGGGATAGGACCAGCAAGGTCCAGGAGACTGACCCACAGCAGGGGAGTCAGGGCAAGCCCAGAGCAATCGGGGGAGCCCAAAGAAGATGTAGTTGACACTCCGCAGGACCCACAGGTCACTGGAGTCGCAGGAGGACCTCGTGCAGCTTTGCAAAATAACAGGCCACGGAGCACTCGGTGCGAAGTGACTGAAGATCTCTGCAGGAGAAGTTGCCAGAGGTTGGGGCTACTTGGAGCCCAATGCACTTGTCACTGAATTGCCAACAAGCACATGCACTTGCAGAAGTATGCGGTGCACAGAGGTTCGGGTATTGCAGCCTGTGAGAAGGTGGCCTGGTATATGATGTCCACTAGTTATAGTGGGCACCTTGCAGTAGTCCAAACAACCCTTATCGTGATTTAAGAGATCAAAGATAACCTTAGAAAGCTATCCAAGTGGTAGCTGTGGAGAGCAGCCTTCAGGCTTAGTCTTGAAGGAATATAAAGCAGCTTGTTTTACCAGAATGCAATCTTATAGTATTAGTTAAATGAAAGGAGAACCACACAGTCGTTATAAAAATATGTATTTATTAATATAACACTATCTAGTACGACACAGTATCTCCTACACGGAGATAATCACAAAGCACACAATACTTAAGCACAGAAATGATAGTAAATAGCACTTATACACAGTGGATCCCAGGGGGGGATCAAACCATATATTAAGAAAGTGGTATAAGAACCACGACTCGAGTCAGAACGATGTCAAGAGGACGTAGAATTGCTGGGACCCCAAGGAACCACCCAAGGTGAGTAGATAGGGACCCCACGGAGGACGGGTGCAGTGTGGGAACACGACTGCGTGCTCCGTACAACTCTACTCGTAAGTCGCGGATGGAGTTTTACAGTTTAAGGACCCTTCCCAGTGGACTTCGAAGAAACCCCTTGGAGGACAGAAGGTTGGAGAGCCACCCCACCCGTGAAAACTGAAGTACTAGAGTTGCCTAACACAGGGAAGTCGGGTGCATAGGTCTGAAGTGGTGTCGGAAACTGCCGTCGAACCCAATGGAGGACTTCAAGAAAGTGCCGCTGCTGGAAGGAAGAAAAGTGTCCGTGGGAATCCAAATGTGGATTCTTGTCGAGGAGTACCTGAAAGCAGAGGGGACAGAGTCTGGGTCACTTAGGAGTGACCAGGGGCTCGGTAGACGAATGCCCACCGATGTCGGGTGCTTCAGGTGAGATGACAGTGCTCTTGACTCTGCAGCTGCAGGGACCAGGAGACATTGAGGACAACAAGTAGCCGGATACGAGCTGTCTTACGAAGTATGTCGAGTGCTGAGGGGTCGGTGTCCAGCTGGAGCACCAACAAGCCTTTGCAAAAGCATCCCACGCAGGAAGTCAAGAAAGAGTACAGTGTTAACCAGCAAGGTCCGGGAGACTCACCAAACCCAGGAGAGTCAGGGCAAGCCTGGAGCAACCAGGGGAGCCCAAGAAAAGCAAAGTTGACCCTCAAATGGACCCACAGGCCAAAGGCACAGGAGTCGGGAGAGGACCTCGAGCGAATTCACCAAAGAGGCCACGGAGAACTTGGTGTGAGGAGGTCAAAGATCTTGGTAGGAAATGTGCCCAGAGGTTGGGGCTACTCGGAGCCCAATGCACTTGTTAAGGAAACGCCAACAAGCACATGCACTTGCAAATGAACGCGGTGCACAGGGGTTCAGGTATTGCAGCCCCCAAGAGGGATACTGGCCCCAACCTTGGTAAGAGGGCAGCTCGGGCCTCGAGGGACGTAGAAACCCACCTCCTGTGTTGCTGGACCTTTCGGAGCCCGTAGGAGCTCGGGAACAGCAATCCTGTCAGCAGTGATGAGGTGCCTGCGAATGCAGGGGAGTGACTCCTTCACTCCAAGGGAGATTATATTAAGTTGTCCTTGATGCTCCACAGGTCCTGCATGGATCATGTATGGTGCACGGGCACAGACGATGCAGCAGACTGAGAGGGAGATGAAGTCAGGCCCAAACGAAGTCCAGCTTAGTCCAGAGTGTCCAGACGGTCGAAGTGCAGTGGTTTCAGTTTTGAATATTGCCTCGATGAATCTAAAGTCCTACAACCAAGTAAGCCCTTAAGTACCCTAAGGAAAGGGTTGGAAAGATTCATGCGACCCTCCCGGGGGAGGGTCTGGACAGGGGGGAGGTTACTCCCATGTCCTTTGTCCAGTTTCGTGCCAGCGCGGGAGCCAATGGCTCCCAGGACTGGTTTGAACTGGACTATGCACAGGGACACCAAATGTGCCCCTCAACCAGACTTTCAGGCGCTGGCAAGCGCACCCACGCAGCCCTAATACACTAAATCCTGTCTGGGAGGTGGTCACACCTCTCTGTGACAGGATGCGTATTGTCTTCCCTTCCCCTGCTCGAGCTTGGCTCAGCAGCAGGAGGGCAGAAATATGTCTCTGGTTGGCAGCAACCATTTTCTGCTGTCCGGGACTAGAAGGCTGGTACCGGGACCACCAGGAGCCCCACGAAGCACCCTTCGGATGGGTGGGATCACACCTCCCACACCTGTTACCGGTGTGGGGGTATGATTCCAAGATGTTTGATACCAAACACAATAGGGTTACTTGCAGTCGTTTTCGAGATAGTCATTACGCGGTCACATAATGCACCTCTACATATATGTATGGCTGCTTCACTGACAACCCGGGAGAATGGACTCCGTAGGCTGCAGGGGTGTCCTGCTCATGCAGGGGCACCCTCTCACTTAGAACCAAGCACCCTGCCTTCAGGATTGTAAAGGCCTGCTAGAGGGGTGACTTATAGGTTTTAAGTGCAGTGACTCTTAGATATAGTAAACCTATATCTAAAGTAAGTGGTGCATGCACCAACTTACACAGGCTGCAATGGCAGGCCTGTAGTTCCATTTTGCATGGTCTCTCATGGGTGGCATAATACATGCTGCAGCCCATGGGAGACTTCTGGGGTACCTATGCCCTGGGTACATGGGTACCATATACTATTGACTGATAAGGGTACCCCAGTATCCAATCTGGAGTGTACCCTAGTACATGTCGTAACAGTTCAGGGAGAAAGCAGATAGACTGAGGTCCTGATTAGCAGGATCCCAGTCAGACTAGTCAAAAACAGCATCACATCAAGCAAAAAGTGGGGGTAACTATAAGAAGCAGATCCTACTTTCCTACACAGCCCCCACGAGGGATACTGGCCTCAAACTCGGTGAGAGGGCAGCTCGGGCCTCGAGGGACGTAGAAACCCACCTCCTATGTTGTTGAACCCTTCGGAGTCCGGGATCAGCAGACCGGTCAGCAGTGTTGCGGTGCCTGCGAATGCAGGGGAGTGACTCCTTCACTCTAAGGGAGATTACTTCGGTTGTCCTTTATGCTTCATAGGCCTTGGAAGGTTCCTGTATGATGCACAGGCACAGACGATAAGGCAGGCTGGACTTCGTTTGCCTGACTTCGTCTCCCTTCCAGAGTGCCCAGATGGTAGAAGTGCAGTGGTATCTGTTCTGAATCTTATCCCACGACGAATCTAGGGACCTACAGTCAGTTAAGCCCTTAAGTACCCTATGGAAAGGGTTGGGATGATTCAGGGGACCCTCCTAGTTGAGGGTCTGGGCAGGAGGGAGTTTGTCCTTTGTCCAGTTTCGCGCCAGAGCGGGAGCCAACGGCTCCCAGGACTGGTTTGAACTGGACTATGCACAGGGACACCAAATGTGCCCCTCATGCAGACTTTCAGGCGCTGGCAATCTCACCCACCCAGCCCCAATACACTAAATCCTGTCTGGGAGGTGGTCACACCTCCCTGTGACAATATGCCTATTGTTCCACCTTCCTCCGCTCAAGCTTGGCTCAGCAGCAGGAGGGCAGAAATGTGTCTCTGGTCAGCAGCAACCATTTTGTGCTGTCCGGGACTAGAAGGCTGGTACCGGGAACACTGAGAGCCTAACAGAGGGCTATTCCAGTGCTTGGAATCATACCTCTCACATTGTATGATTCCAACATGTTTGATACCAAACATGATCGGATTCGTTGCAGCCAGTTTTGAGATGGTCATCGCGTAATTACGCGGTGCCTCTCTATATAGTGAATGACATTATAGTGCTCATGATAGCTAAACAAAGACTTTGACTGTCTCCAAGGCTGACAAACCCTGATTTGGATTACTTGTGCTAGCAATATGTCATCAGAGGAAATTACTGTCTTTGAGGCTGGAATGAGTTGCTTTAAGTTAGTGCAGTTGACTTACTTTCTCATGGAGGGAAGCTCATTTAACCTGTTTCCCTGCACTCTGTTTGTGGGAGTCTGATACTCATGATGGATTGTTGTTGAGGATACTGTGGGTTCTTGTAACTCCATTTCACTTTCCAAAGGAGCCCAATGCTTTCAATGGTTCAGAGTACTTTCCTATTGCACCTCCTATTTGCGTTGCCGTCATAATCACAGATAGTAACCTAGTGCTTAGTTGCTGATGTGTCATCCTCCTGAGTCACCTTCACCCAGGACAATTGGTCAATTGGTGCCCTTAAATCATAAAGCTAGAGCAGGATGTCATCTGACATGAGGGCCAATCAATTGCCTAGCAAGCAATAGGATACCTTTATCATTGTGTTGAAATGAGTATCAGGGTAGACAGGATGCCCAGCTGAAGACTAAGATGGTGAGATGAGGGGCGTGGCCAGCAAGAATGCAGGCTAGACGTGTTCTTGGGGAGCTCCTGACATGCCCTGTGTTATCCTACATTAAACCTGTGTCCCTGAACGCTTCTGACCTTTATGAATGCTGGCGATACATCACTGATGTATAGTGTATCGACTAGGCTGGCGCACATCTGAGGGGCTAACTGCTGGGAGGAATCGATGTTCCGGCAGAGAGCAGTGTTCCACAGACATGGCGGTGGCCTGAACTGAAGGTGCTACGCAGAGACTACTCACCAGTGAATTGCACAGAGGGGCTCGTGAGGCTGGGGATCGACACTGCTTCTGCCCTGCATTACCCACTGTTTTATACCAACAGTGGTCCCTCACACGAAGGATAAGGTAAGGAAATTATTATAGAAGTACAATGAGATCTATAATGTGTTGTCCAGCCGGACAAAAAATATATTTAATATTCCAAATAAACACAAAGAAAATAAAACAATGAAATGGAAACACAAACCATGCGAAAATTAAAACATGAGAGGAAACTCAGGCGTTTCTTGGTGCTTGTTTTGTTTTCTTTGTGTATATTTGGAATATTAAATATATTTTTTGTCCGGCTGGACAACACATTATAGATCTCATTGTACTTCTATAATAATTTCCTTACCTTATCCTTCGTGTGAGGGACCACTGTTCATATAAAATACCAGTACCCAAGGTCCCTGACCTATCTAATTGGGTTCCCTTGTCTACATATAACACTGCATTACCCAGTGGGCAGAGTGCTTGTCCCTCCTTACCCTGCTGTGCGTGATTCAACCTGCGGAGTGTTGGCCTGCTGCAGCGGAGGTGGGAGCTGCTGGGGCCTCCGATACCCGAGGGGCAGGTGGTGCTGGAATCCCAACCTGCGTACTTTGTCCTGACAGTGCTCAATACGGACAGGATGCTGCTTACATGGGGTGTGCCAGTGGGGGCAACTTACCCGCTCTATGCCCCTGCACTTCTATGGGCTGGACCCCTGATAGACGAAGTGACAGACACTGCGCAGCTTACCACAGCCTGAAACAAGGCCCAAGAACCAATATGACGGACGCCCATATGGAGAGACGGGAGTAAGAAATTATGGCGGAGAACCTGCCCGCCAAACTCTGGCACAGTGCCCAAAATAAGCTGTCTGCCGTAGAGCATCTCCCTCCATCCTACAATGCTTTACTGGTGTGGTGGGGGGGACACTCCTGGGGCCCCCTGCCTCCGGTGACTTCTAAGGTCTGGAGTGAAGGCCCGGCCCAATTGCCCCGACCCCGGTATGACTGCGCTGGTGCGGGGAGGACCTGCGAGGTGAGTGCTTATAGAGAAACATATCTACTCACCCGCCGCCTCCACAGAAGCTGTGATGCTAGGAGTTTGACCGGCAGGGGACCTCGTGGTGATCGTTGAGCAGCCCTCGAGACACTGAGTGGTACTCACAAACAGTAGTCAGAGACACCTTGTGGCCCACAGCAAATCCTGATCCTGTGTTGGAGCTATGGGACCTGGAGCATGAAGATTTGCTAACTGTGGGTCTCCCGGGAAAGGGCCATGCATACTGGAAACATTTTGGAGGTCTGAGGAGGGCGATGGAGTCCAGGCCCCCTGTAGCGGCCGCTGGTCATGGCCCAGGTGGCATCGCTGACTGGGGTGGATCTGGCGGGTGTCGTTGAGGGCTCTAGCCCTGGACCCACTGCCTGCCTGGTGAGACCAGGGAGTGGAGCTGTGGGTGCAGTCACACTACGGGGCGGCCAGCGGATGGTGTGGACTGTCTCCTGGGCCACTCTACTCATGAAGACACAGGTGCAATAGGCACTGGTCCACCCACATACACTGGGCAGAAACAGCCAGCGTTAGGCCGGTACGGCTTGCCTGGGCATTGGGAGCCCATGAATTAATGCTGCGGCCCCCTGCTTGCCTGGCTTCATTGATCTCAGCCTTCCTCTCCCCCGCCATTCTTAGTTGACCCGCGCTTGGATCTGCGACTCGAAGTCCTGGCTGGCGTACTTATGCCCCCTCCCCCGAGACTTAGTAACCTTGTGTACCAGGAAATGGGCAGAGGCAGTGTTTGGCTTGGAGGTGGTGGAGGGGTGCCCGGGCTGCACCACTGCAAGGGATACCTGCACTGAGGAGCTGATCAGCGAGTGGCCTGTCCTCCCGGGGGACCCCCTGGTTCTTGCGACAGCAGAGGTATGGCGCTGAGAATACCCAAGTTCCTCATAGCGCCTCACTGCTGGTGAAGAGGTGGTGCACACTCCCGCTGCCTAGGATTTGGTGGCCCTGATCTGGTAGTTCACAAATGCCAAGGAAATGGCCAAAGATAAGGACCCCAAGCCCCTCCAACAGGGAAGATTCGACCGCTTCCCAAGAATTGTTGATGCCCTCTCTCCTCTGGGGCCGGATGTGCAGCCCATGCTAGACAATGCAGCCATCCTTTTCGGCATTTCAGTCTTCATGTATGGCCCTGGAGGAGAGGGTAGATGAAGTGCGGTCGGAGGTCACGCTACTGCACCAGGACCTCTGCAATTTGGCTGAACGAGTTGCCACGGCGGAGTCGTGGCTCTCGGGACTTGAAGATACCATCGCCACTCTGCGAAGGGAAATCACAGAGGCCCAGTCCTCCACTAAGGACATAATGTGGAGGCTGGAAGACTCAGAAAACTGGGCCCGCTGGAACAATCTTCGATTGGTAGGATTTCCCAAGGGAGTTGACGGTCCAAACATGGCAACATTTCTTGATAAATGGCTTCGCTCCCTCATTTCGCAAGACTAGTGTTCCTCCTGCTATGTCGTCGAAAGGGCTCACCGGGCACTGGGTAGACCTCCGCCTCCTGGAGCCTCGCCCAATACGATCATTGCCCAATTTTTGAATTACTGGGATAGGAACATGATTCTGGCTGAAGGTCGTAAACTTGCAGACATGAGATACATTAACTCTAAAATACTCATATTCCCGGATTACACTAGGGAGGTACAAAAACAGAGGAGAACTTTTGATGAAGTAAAGGCCAGATTGCGAGGCTTGCAGCTACGATACATGCTTATGTTCCCGGCCAAGCTCAAAGTACTTTTTCAAGGGAAGTCCAACTTTTTCCTTACACCTGAAGAGGCACGGTACTGGAACATAGAACTACCTAATCTAAGGCATCTCCGAGAGACAACCAGGGACTCCGGCTCCTGTGCATCGGAAGGAGCAAGGCCCAAGAACAAACGTTGTCCCAGGAGCAAGAGGCTGCAGAGAAACCTCTCGACAACAGCCCTGACCTTGCGGAGCCAAAACAACCCAGATCAGCCGTCTACCTTCTCTGACTCTGAAGGGAATCTGCTGTGAGAGGAGCTACGGATGAGCGCCGCGGAGGATGAAACCGTACATACCGCCAGCCACAAGATGGAATCATACACTCCACATCCCCTAGCCGCAGTCATCGCCTCTCTTGAGGGAGACCAGGAACAAACCTCCCCGGTGATGTCCACTGTGGATCCGCCAGCGACATCATAAGGGCACTTAGATTACCTGCATGGGGCTGGAAGATGACATGCCAGCATCACATGGAGGGTCCCCCCACCCCCGGGATGTTGGCTACAGGAGCAGCAATAAGACTATTCCTGCTATCCTCACGACTATTACTGTTGTAAGGAACAAGTTTTTGTTTTGGAGTTCAATAGACTGAGTTAATGGGTGGGGGACTACAGACCTCTCTGAACCCCCCGGCAAGTAGTTCTTTCATTAGATGCTTAATGTTTTACCCAAAGGGTCTTTGGGGGGGGTGAAGAGGGAGGGGTGGGCAGGATTATGTGGGGTTGTTTGACTATGCTTAGTTTAGGGTTTTGTTTTATTTTCACTTATGGCTACTTTCTCTGGGGCTACCCTTTATCATTGCTAAGACGACACAGAGGTGTGAAACTGTCTCTTCACGGGGCCGGACCAGGGAGCTCGCTAGGCACTCACACCCCAAGTACTTGAGATTGTCACGGAGCCCATACTGTCTCTCACTTCTTACACCGTGAGAGCCATGCACACTAAAGCACTAGAGGAGGGCAATATCTCTGTCCTATCATGAAACCTAAACGGCCTGGGTGATAAGATCAAGAGAGGGCTAATCACACAATACATAATGAGACTTCAACCGTCTGTGGTATTTTTACAAGAAACACACCTCAAGGGGACATACTCTAGGTTTTTAAATAGGGGGGGGCCTCCGTTTTCGCACCCCTTTCCACCGCTGCTGCCCCGTGGCCCCTGCCGTTTTCCGCTCCCACCTCCCAGCTGCGCTTCCCTCCCCCTTCCCTATTTAATAGCGGCCGCTGCAAGGTCAGAGGCCTGCTCTCTCCCCCAGCAGCTCCGCTGTTGTGCTGCCTGCCGCTCCCCCTACACCTCTCCTGGTAAGTGTTCGAGTTGCCTGTCCTCATTGTGCCTGTATTTGTATTTTTCTTATTGTGCCTGCATCTGTATTCCTGGTAATTCTGTATTGTATTTGTTTGCATATTGGTATTGTATTTGGTATTCCTGAGCCCTTTTGCCTCTGTCTGCCAATTTGCTGCCCTTTCCACTGCTGCTGCCCCCGGGGCCCCTCCCCCTGCCGTTTCCCGCTCCCGCCTCCCAGCTGCGCTTCCCTCCCCCTTTCCTATTTAATGGCGGCCGCTGCACGGCTGCGCTGCTGGCGCGCCAAAGGCAAGCCCGTCTGCGCCCGACCGCGACCAGTGCCAGGGACCCTGGTTCTCCGCCCACCCACCGCTACGACTAGGCTGCCCTCCTCGCACTCAACCCCGGAAGGAACAACAACTGGCAGCTGTCCACGCCGAGCACCACCCACGGCCAGTTCTCCTGCCACCACTGCCACCAGACCTTCACCACCCTCCGCGCCCCCACGGCCACCGTCTCCACGCGGAACATCAACACCACCGAAGCCCTGAGGTGCATCCTCCTCAACGTGCGCTCCCTGCACAGACACACTGTAGAGATCTGGGACCTCCTCGACACCCTCTCTCCAGACGTCACCTTCTTCACAGAAACTTGGACCACCTCCGCCCCCGACATCGCCACCGCCATCCCTGATGGATACAAGATCCAGAGGAAGGACAGCCCCACCCGCCCAGGAGGAGGACTTGCCATCGCACACGAGCTCCTACCAACTCACGACCTCTAGCTCGAGCGACAGCCTGCCCACCACCGAACACCTCCATTTCCAGATACAGACCAGCCCCAGAGGCACCCTTGCCTACAGACCTCCCAGACCTCGAACTGCGTTCACCACCACCATCGCTGACCTCATTGCGCCCCACGCCATCGCCTCCATGGACTACATACTCATCGGAGACCTCAACTACCACCTCGACAACATCGACCCCAACTCCGCCACCCTCCTGGAGAGCCTCGCCAACCTCTGACTGAAACAACTCATCACCACCACCTCCCACAAGGCAGGATACACCCTCGACCCCATCTTCTCAGGAGGTAACAACATCCACTTCAGCCATACCACGCAACCCCCATGGACGGACCACCACTGCGTACACTTCCACGTCGACAGACCCACGGCGCCCAAACCTGCACCCCGCCCTCCACGGAGAAATTAGAGCAAGATCACCGAGGAGCAGCTCAACTCCACCCTCAACCGCGATGCCCCCGCCACCTCGACCGACGCCAACCTCGCAGCCAAAGAACTCCACAGATGGATCTCCAACTGTGCAGACGAGCCCGCACCCCTACGCAACCCCAACAGACAGCGCCCCGGGAAGGCCACCTGGTTCACCGCCGACCTCCAAGAATCCAGACGCACCTACAGATGTCTCAAGAAGAACTGGAGAAACAGCAAATCCTCGGAAGACCACACCTCCTACAAGAACGCCATGACAGAATACCACCAACACATCAGATCCACCAAAAGGACCTTCATCCAGAACGAGATCCTCGCCAACTCCAGCAACTCCAAGGAGCTCTTCTGCGTCATCCAGGAATTCATCAAACCCCGAGCAAAACCACGGACATCACCCCCTCCCAGGACCTCTGCAACAAGCTCAGCTCCTACTTCCATCTGAAAATCAAGGGCCTCTACGACAACTTCAACGACCAGACACCGGACTCCGAAGCCACTCCCTCCTCCAGCAACACCAGCCAGCCCACCATCTCCTCCTGGACCCCAGTCACCACCGAAGACACCGCCTCGACCATGAAAGGCATCCACTCAGGAGCCCCCACAGACCACTGCCCCCGCACATCTTCCATAGAGCCGCCGCCATCGCTCCGGAACTACGACACACCATCAATGCCACCTTCGAAACCGGCATCTTTCCCGATGACTGGAAACGTGCAGAAGTCAGATCCCTACTCAAGAAGCCCTCAGCAGATCCCACGGACCTCAAGAACTACCGACCCATCTCCCTCCTCCCCTTCACGGCAAAAGTCACAGAGAAGACCGTCAACGTCCAACTAACAAAATTCATCGAAGAAAACAATATCCTCAACCCCTCCCAATCCGGATTCCGCAGCAACCACAGCACTGAGACCGCCCTACTCGCCGCCACAGACGACATCCGCACCCTCCTCGACCAAGGACACACTGCGGCCCTGATCCTACTCGACCTCTCTGCAGCCTTCGACACCGTCTCCCTCCACACGCTCACCACCAGACTCCACGAAGCAGGCATACAGGGAACCACCCTTGACTGGCTCCGCTCCTTCCTCGCCGGCAGAACCCAAAGAGTCAGACTTCCACCTTTCCTCTCCAAACCCACGGAAATCAACTGCGGGGTACCCCAAGGATCGTCGCTCAGCCCCACGCTCTTCAACATCTACATGGCCCCCCTCGCCGCCATCGTCAGACAGCACGGACTCAGCATAGTGTCCTAGGCTGATGACACCCAGCTCATCCTCTCCCTCACCAAGGACCCCATCACCACCAGACTCCACTTCCAGTAAGGAATGAAGGACATCGCATCCTGAATGAGCAGCAGCTGCCTGAAGCTCAACTCGGAGAAGACAGAGGTCCTTGTCCTCGGACCCTCCTCCTGTGCATGGGACAACACCTGGTGGCCCACCACCCTAGGCAGCACCCCCACGGACCATGCCCGTAACCTCAGCATTGTACTCGACTCCTCCCTCTCCATGACCCGATAGGTCAACGCCATTGCCTCCACCTGCTTCAACACCCTCCGCATCCTACGAAAGACCTTCAAATGGATCCCCCCGAAACAAGGAAAACCGTCACCCACGCACTCATAACCAGCAGACTGGACTATGGAAACGCCCTCTATGCTGGGATCAACAAGTCTCTGCTCCGCAAACTCCAGACCATACAGAACAGCGCAGCTAGACTCGTCCTCGGCATCCCTCGACACAAACACATCACCCAGCACCTGCGTAACCTCCACTGGCTCCCCTTCAAGAAAAGAGTAACTTTCAAGATACTCACCCACGCCTACAAATACCTCCACAACACCGGACCCCAATATCTCAACAAACGAATCTCCTTCCACGTACCCAAGAGGAACCTCCGATCTGCCGACTTTGCCCTCGCCAAACCCCCGCGCATCCGCAGAGCAAGAACGGGTGGAAGAACCTTCTCCTACATCGCGGCCAAGACCTGGAACGAGCTGCCAATCAACATCAGACGCGCACCCACCCTGCACATCTTCAGGAAGACCCTCAAGACCTGGCTCTTCGAATGACCGGAGCAGCCCCCCCAGCGCCTTGAGACCCTCACAGGTGAGTAGCGCGCTTAAAATTTCCCTGATTGATATGGTGGCACATGCGGGCTACATGTCTGGATTGAGGGGGGTCGCCATTCTACTCCGTAAGAATCCTCCCTTCACAGTTACCAGAAGCTGGATTGACCCACTGGGCAGGTATGTCGGAGTGAGGGGTTTGTGGGGTCGCCGAGATGTAACATTAATTAACATATATACACCCCCTAGTCTGCAGGCCCCCACGCTAGAGAAGATATCACATATTCTCCTGGAGGCACTCTCCTCTCTTCATCTAATAGGTGGGGATTTTAATGATGATATAGACACAACCCAGGAAGGTGGGCCTACCCCACCACGTGCCTGCCGGACCCCTCTTGCCAATTTTGCAACTGCCATGGGTCTGACTGACCTGTGGAGACGGGCTCACCCACATGACAGGGGTTACTCTTACTTCTCTGGGGCCAATCGTGTTTTCTCCTGCCGGCAGGAGAGGTACAGGAGGTGGGGGAGGCAACTTATTTGGCCCGGGCCTATCAGACCATTCAACCCTGCTGTGGCAAATGGGAGGGGGTGGGAGGCAGTGCACCTTCTGGAAATTAAATATCTGGGATCTGAGGGAACGTGAGGTGGCAATCGGCCTCATAGTAGATACCGAGCTCTATTTTAAAGAGAATGAGGGTACAGTCTCCTTTAAAATCACTTTGTGGGAGGCATATAAGGCAGTCCTCCGAGACAGAGCACAAAACATAGTGGCACAGAAGCAAAATCTTGTTTTTGGCGCCCTGGAATCTCAGATACCCCATTGAACTCCAACAGTTATCACTCCTTAGGGAAGAATGCGCAAGAGCGCAGTTGCATGCAACATTACACAAATTATATGACGCCAGTGAGAAAGCTGGTGGACTGTTGGCCTGGCTGGCAAAGTAAGAGCTCGAGGCTCGATGGGTACACTGGGTGACCAGACCGAATAGAGAGGTGATGGATTCACATATGGACATCCCCGAAACCTTTGCACCCTATTATTTGATTTGATTTTGAGATTTATAGAGCGCAACAATCACCCGAGGGCACAAGGTGCTGAAGACCAGCAGTCCAGAAGAGGACCACCATTACACCCGCCCCAGATAGAGAATTAACCAGAAAATAGCTATGTCTTAAGAGCCTTCCTGAATGGCTGGAGATGAGTGATTGCCCTTAAGGTGAAGGGAAGGGAATTCCAGAGTTTGCTTGCGGCCACAGAGAATGCTCTATCGCCCCATTTGTTTTTTTTTGGTTCTCCGTACCGCGAGCAGCAGTTGGAGAGATGAGCAGAGGAGAGTGCCAGCTGAACATGGTTTTTAATCTTGTAGGGTAAGGGAGATAAAGTGCCTTATGTACCATACAGAGTGATTTAAAGATAATGCGTTTATTGATGGGGAGACAATGCAGGGTTCTAATCCCTTCCCAGCAGACTGTCTTTTGGGAATGTCCAGAAAAAGTCTCGCCAATGCATTCTGCACCACCTGGAGTTTATACTGCGTGTTCTTGTTCGAGTCCAGGTACAGCGAGTTACAGTTGTTCAGTCTGGACATTACTAGGGCAATAGCAACCTGTTTACGTGCCGGCCGCTGGATGAGGGGGAAGATTTTATTAAGCATCCTTATGATCCAGGTGCAAGTGGAGATGGTACGATTCATTTGGACGTTAAAGTTAAGTTCAGTGTCCATCAGTACTCCAAGATTCTTAGACTTCTTACCTGGGGCAGGACAACATCCTAAGGACTGGGGCCAGCAATTACTGTTCCAGCTTGATGTCCCTGAGCCAAATATCATAACCTCTGTCTTGTCCCCATTAAGCTTCAAAAAGTTACATGACATCCACTCTGCCATTTTAGTCATGCAACCAAGAATATTCTCTGATGTTGAACATGAACCCTTGGGGATTGACACCATGATCTGCATGTCGTCTTATTATAAGGAACTATACAAAGCCAGGAAATTGCAATCCGAATCACAGTTAATCGATGTAGGAAAGTAGGATCTGCTTCTTATGGTTACCCCCACTTTTTGCTTGATGTGATGCTGTTTTTGACTAGTCTGACAGGGATCCTGCTAATCAGGTCCCCAATCTATCTGCTTTCTCCCTACACTGTCGTGTTCAGTACCTAGGTACATCCCAGATTGGATACTGGGGTACCCTTGTCAGTCCCTAGTATATGATACACATGTACCCAGGGCATAGGTACCCCAGAGGGTTGAAGCATGTATTATGCCACCCATGGGAGACCATGCAAAATGGAACTACAGGCCTGCCATTGCAGCCTGTGTAAGTTGGTGCTTGCACCACTTAATAAAGATATAGGTTTACTATATCTAAGGGTCACTGCACTTAAAACCTATAAGTAACCCCATAGCAGGCCTTTACAATCCTGAGGGCAGGGTGCTTGGTTCTACGTGAGAGGGTGCCTCTGCATGAGCAGGACACCCCTGCTGCCTCCCAGGTTTTCAGTGATGCAGCCATATACTATACAGAGGGGCACCGCATAATTACGCGATGACCATCTCGAAACTGGCTGCAACAAATCATATCATGTTTAGTATCAAACATTTTGGAATCATACCCCCATACCATAAGCGGTGTGGGAGGTATGATTCCAAGCACTGGAAGAGCCCTCCGTTAAGCTCTCAGTGTTCGTGGTACCAGCCTTCTAGTCCCGGACAGCACAAAATGGTTGCTGCCGACCAGAGACACATTTCTGCCCTCCTTCTGCTGAGCCAAGCTCGAGCAGAGGAAGGTGGAACAATGGGCATCCTGTCACAGGGAGGTGTGACCACCTCCCAGACAGGATTTAGTGTAAGAAGGCTGGGTGGGTGTGCTTGCCAGCGCCAGAAAGTCTGCATGAGGGGCACATTTGGTGTCCCTGTGCATAGTTCAGTTCAAACCAGTCCTGGTAGCCGTTGGATCCCGCTCTGGCGTAAAACTGGACAAAGGACATGGGAGTAAACTCCCCCCTGTCCAGACCCTCCCCTGTGAGGGTCCCCTGAATCGTCCCAAACCTTTCCCTAGGGTACTTAAGGGCTTACCTGAGGGTGGATCTGTAGATTCATCGTGGGATAAGATTCAATTTCAAGACCACTTCAACTTCTACCGTCTGGACACGGAGTGACTCCTTCACTCCAAGGGAGATTACTTCGGTTGTCCTTGATGCTTCACAGGCCTTGGAAGGTTCCTGTATGATGCACAGGCACAGACGAAGCAGCAGACTGGAAGGGAGACGAAGTCAGGCCCAAATGAAGTCCAGCGAAGTCCAGAGTGCCCAGACGGTAGAAGTGCAGTAGTATCTGTTCTGAATCTTGCCCCACGATGAACCTAGGGACCTACACTCAGGTAAGCCCTTAAGTATCCTAAGGAAAGGGTTGGGACGATTCAGGGGGACCCTCGCAGGGGAGGGTCTGGACAGGGGGGAGTTTACTCCCATGTCCTTTGTCTAGTTTCGCGCCAGAGCGGGAGCCAACGACTCCCAGGACTGGTTTGAACTGGACTATGCACCGGGACACCAAATGTGCCCCTCATGCAGACGTTCAGGCACTGGCAAGCGCACCCACCCAGCCCTAATACACTAAATCCTGTCTGGGAGGTGGTCACACCTCCCTATGACAGGATGCTTATTGTTCCACCTTCCTCTGCTCGAGCTTGGCTCAGCAGCAGGAGGGCAGAAATGTGTCTCTGGTCGGCAGCAACCATTTTGTGCCGTCAGGGTCAAGAAGTCTGGTACCGGGAACACTGAGAGCCTAACGGAGGGCTCTTCCAGTGTTTGGAATCATACCTCCCACACTGTTTACAGTGCGGGGTATCATTCCAACATGTTTGATACCAAACATGAAAGGATTTGTTGCAGCCAGTTTCGAGATAGTCATCGCATAATTACCCGGTGCCCCTCTATATAGTATATGGCTGCTTCACTGACAACCCGGGAGAATGGACTCCGTAGGCTCCATGGGTGTCCTGCTCATGCAGGGGCACCCTCTCACTTAGAACCAAGCACCCTGCCCTCAGGAGTGTAAAGGCCTGCTATATGGGTGACTTAGAGGTTTTAAGTGCAGTGACCCTTAGATATAGTAAAACTATATCTTTAGTAAGTGGTGCATGCAGATGTTCCCTACTGCGTCTTCGGTCTGCCCGAGATGTCCGGCACAGGATGCTGATTTTATTCATATGTTATGGTCCTGCCCAGTGTTGGGGGGTTCTGTTCAGAAGTTACTCAGAGTCTAATGGTACTGACAGAACGCACACTTTGGGTCACAATGGAGGCCTGTCTCCTAGGGTTGTTCCCGCTCCCTAAGAAGGCGAAATTATTACGCCGTTTTGCAGGATTGGCCCTTATGCTTGCCAAAATATTGATTACACAGTGCTGGAAATCCCGCGCGGCGCCCCGTGAAGGCAAGTGGAAAGAGGAGGTTATCAGGTGGGCGGTTGCAGAGAGGGAATCACTACAGCGTGAAGAATATAGGGGACTACGAAAACGTCCAATATCCTTAGACTGGACACACCTGATAGAACTTTTTAAAGCAGACACAGGGGCTGAGTCGAAAGACTCGCATGCTACAGGGATAGACTGCGGTGCGGACACTTGATTGCTGCCTGTGAGTTGGCTGGATTTCTAAGTGATGTTCTATTTCCCCCCCCCATTCTCCCTGTTCCCCGAACGTTCCCCTTCTTCCCCTTTCTCCCCCTCCTTCCCCATCCCCCCTCCCCCTCCTCCTCCGTGCCTCCCCTTCCCTTTCCCCTGTCATTTCGGACCTGACAACCACCCGATACAAAACATCTGGTAGGGTGTATTGTCTCCGTAGCGGCAACAGTTTTCATTGTTTAGTTTTAGTTTTGTTTGGGGTGGGTTCTAGTTGGGAGGGGATAATGGGTACTGGTACTTCTGACATTAATCACATTGTTACAGTTTATGTACTTATAATGTGTCCACATTCATATCTATGCAATGCTTCCACACCTAATATTAAGTTGATAATAGTGCTGAATAATGAAAACGATGAACATGTATGCGACTATTACCATCTTGTCATAGAAAAATGTAAACAAAAAGTCTGCTTATAATCATGCATGAGTATGTACCATCCGCAATAAAGTTTGTGTTAAAAAAATATAGTAAGTAGTGCATGCACCAACTTCCACAGGCTGCAATGGCAGACCGGTAGTTCCATTTTGCATGGCCTCTCATGGGTGGCATAATACATGCTTCAGCCCATGGGAGGCCTCTGGGGTACCTATGCCCTGGGTACATGGGTACCATTTACTAGGGACTGATAAGGGTACCCCAGTATCCAATCTGGAGTGTACCTAAGTACATATGAAATGAATGAATGAAATGAAATGAATTTGTACTTGTAAAGCGCACTGCTACCCTGAGGCATCCTGGCGCTGAACGCATACCGCTGTGGAACCCTTCCTGGCTTTTCCCTGTGAAATGTCCACTCCTGGGCACCCCCAAGGTGAAGCCAGGCATCCCAGCGCTGGTGGGGCCGTTGTGGAGATTAAGCAAGCTATTGCCCAGAGTTGCAGAGTGGGACCCATGATTAGAATAGGCACCGAGGCGAGAATTATCAGGTCCGAGGAAGTTGAGCCCAAGACCCGCCGAGGCGGGAATTGAACCCTGGTCCCGGGCCAGATCTCTGCATCAGGGTCTGCCGCTCTAACCATTGAGCCACACTTCTCCACTCCACTTCTTCATATCATAACAATTTAGGGAGAAAGCAGATAGACTTTGGTCCTGATTAGCAGGATCCCAGTCAGACTAGTCAAAAACTGTAGTAGAACAACCAGCAAAAAGTGGGGGTAACCATAAGAAGCAGATCCTACTTTCCTACATCTATTGCTTGGATTCGGAGGTGAGACGGGACGGCCATTTTGCACATTCTGTGCTGCAGGATTTTTTGGTGCAGGCAGGAACCCTCCACCGGGAGCGGGACTGCTTGGGGATTCAATTCAAAAGGTGAGAAATCCACAGGCAGATGTATCCATCAGAAGAAAAAGTTACTTACCTTTGGTAACGCTTTTTCTGGTGGATACAGTACCTGCCTGTGGATTCCTCAGTGACCCACCCGCTTCCCCGTTGCCTGTCTGCTTATACCGAAAAAATTATCACAGTTTATCTTATGTGATTTATTCTTGGAATCATGTGATGCTTGGCACTAGGAAATATCTATAATGAGGAATTTCCAGTTTTGGCTGTGTTTCTATACTGTGTATATTTGTCAAAATGTTGTCGGTTCACACGTTCACCTTGAAGGCACGCAAAAAATGGGTGGAACTGACATCAGCACGCCGATGAGGTCTTCTTATGGCTCCGATGACATCACGTGGAGTCGCGTGCGGAGCTGTTCCACTGTGATGTCCTCGTCGACGTGGGAGAGCTGAGGAGAAAAGTTTCCGTGGAATGCTGCACATTCTTCAACATTTCTAGGGATTGGGAGGCAAGATGGCGGTCGCTTGAGACCGTAGGTGCACACGGAGCACTGAGAGCCAGAAGAATTTAAAAATGCTGCAGTAGTGCAATCGGGGATATGAAGGACGAGACCTTCAGCTTGGACTTACACTACCCCCACGTACCGGCAGAGATTACCTGCGACTGTTTGGAACAGTAATTGGGCTCTCTGTTCTGCGACACATCGCTAGGACATTTGTGGAAAATCCTAAAACTTATTCAGCAGGTTCCTACCTGGCGGAGGCTCCGGACGCTGGGCCTGATCCTGTGGAGACATTTGGGAGTGCTGGACCCGCCGAGATGGGTCCCAAGAGCGCGGCGGGGGCTGCTAAGACCAGGGCGGTCAGATTGTTGCAAGGCGGGATGGCGGTGCCGGGAGACGCTGCGGTGGCCACGGATGCTCCGGCCCCGACCCTGGGATCTCCAGCTCCAGCTCTAACTCCACGGCGTGGACGCCGCGGTGCAGTGACTGACCAGGATCCAGGAAGAGGAAGAGGCGGGACAACGCAGAGGGGATGCCCGGCCGGCCCTACAGTGATTGACCTGCTGAGAGCTCCTCCCGGAAAACCAGTTCCGGGTCTCGGCGAGAAGCTTCGGGACAACGCTTCCCCCGACACCGTGGCAACCACAGCAACCACAGATCGTGTAGGAGACTTATCCCTGCAGGAACTAGGAAACTCAGCTCGGGGAGATCAGATCGAGGTGAGAGCGGTGGAGAACGGTCATACTATCGGATCGGCAAACTTGGAAGGTAGCCCCGGGGGGCTCTTCCCTCAGCAGCCGACTCCGAATCCTTCAGGGGGGTCTGAAAACACTATGAATATCTTAACTGTGCAAGCAGCTGGGGAGGTCCAGATAGACCCGGATAAGGTAGAATTTGCTGCTGCTGACGGGAGGGCCCTTGGCGCACAACTCAATAATCTTGGCACTATGGGTATTAATCTCCCGCAACCAGTCAATGTCGATTCTGATTATCAAGCTTGCCAACATGAAATTAACCCCAGTGGGACCCTTGACAGTGGTAGTCAAATTGAACTCGATAAGGAACCTAGCGACTTTTTTTTCTCTGTTTCTGATGGGGATGAGTGGTCTGAGGATTCCTCTGTCGGTAGCACGGATCTAAGCCATAGCGATGTGGAGGTAGCAGGTGGCACTAAAAGTAAAACTGTGCAGAAGAAAAAAGAGAAAAAAAGGCTGGGTGGGAAAGAGTTGGCTTGGGACTATACCCCCACAAGTCAACTGTCTAATCCTACGCTTACTTCCCAAACCGTTTCTGATCCATCCGAGACAACCTTAGATGCCATCTTTCAGGCCATCTCTATGCACCGCGAGGAAACTCGCCAAGACAGTCGCAAGACTCACCATGCCATGCGCAAGATGCAAGGGGTTGTTCGAAAATTGACAAAAACTTGCAGTGTATTTGGAGAAAGACTAACTGATCTCGAATCCAGGATAGTCACCACAGAATCTGATCTAGCCTCTAATCTTGCGCTGGTGGGCTCCCATGATGCACAGCTGGTGGATGTTAGATGGAAGCTGGAGGAGTTTGAGAACCGCCAGCGAAGGAATAACCTGTGGGTTCTTGGAGTCCCTGAAGGGGTTGAGGGGGACGATATACGGTTATTTGTGGTGAAATTGCTACGAGACTCCCTGCCTGAATTAACTGATTGGAATTGGGCACTTGAGATTCAGCGGGCCCATTGGGTCCCCTTTGTTCAGAGACAGCCCGTTAGGGCAGGGGGCTTCCCCCGAGCCATTCTTGTAAATTTTGGCAATTTTCTGTTGCGCCAAGCCGTCTCTGAAAAAGCAAGACCCGATGCAAAACGATCTAGCAATGATATTACCTATTTTGTTCGCCCAGACTTCTGCCACTCCACCGTTGAAAGGCGGTGGCGGCTACGGCAGCTTATCAAACCATTTCAGGATAAAAAGGCGCAAGCCTTTTTAAACAATCCAGCTCGTCTCAAAGTGATCTTTGAGGGGCAAACAAAGTTTTTATGTCAGAAATAAAAGCTAAGGAATTCCTGGACGGGCTCTCCAGCTAGGCCCAGGCTCACAATTATTATGAGTATTAGGAGCTACAAAATGTAGGGAAAGTACAGGATGGCACACAGGGGGTAGTAACCAGGAAAAAAAAAGGGGGGAGGAAGGCGGGGGAAAAAAAAAAAAAGAAAACTCTGGGGGGGGGGGGGGGAAAGGGGAAAAATATAATAACAAAACTCTAAATACATTTCCCCCTTTTGAAAATATCCTGGCGGAGGCACTATGAATTTGGGAATGTCGGCTGTAGGACGCAGCATTCTATGTAAATCCCATAATTTAGGCTCTCACGCTCTGTTGTGTAGCGCACCCATCACAATCAGACTCATGCCTGAGTCTGTATGCCTCACGTGGGGAGGTGGGGATGGTCGGGAGGGGGGTGGGGTGCTCAGGGGAGGGGTAGGGGGGAAGGGGGCGGACAAGGTTGTGGGTTAAAAGCAAGGGGGAAAAAGCATGTCCAGAAACAGTAATAAAATAAGGAGACAATTAAAAGTGATAAATAGATGGCTGAATATGAAGCGAGATTTTATTGGGGAAAAAGCTTCCGAAGGTCCCATGGAGAAATTCGAGAATCTGAGCCCAGTGTAAGATGGGGAAGATAACTATTTGTTCATGGAACGTTGCGGGGCTCAATGACCGGGCAAAAGGGTAAGATTTGTTGAACTTATCAGACTTAACCACGCCGATATAATATGCGTACAGGAGACACACATTCCATGGCAGAAAAGGGAAGTAATGAGAATCACAGGGTATAATCTGTTGGCATGCACCACTCAGACATCTAATATACGCGGTGTGGCTATCTTAGCAAAATCTTCTTTGGGTACGACCAAACGCAAATTAGTGGATGCCCTGGGTAGATGGGTGATCATTGAACTAGCCATGGGTGGCACTGTTTGTGCAATTTATGGATCTAATCAGGACGATCCTCAGATTTTTGAGGCTTTGGAAGTTGAACTGGCCACCTGGCCGACTCCTTTGATTCTCTGCGGGGATTTTAACATCTCTTTGGATGTTAGATTGGGGAACCAAGGGTCTGGGGGTATTCAGGCCGGAAGCCTCGGGTGTATAGGGCATTTAATTCTTTAAAAATTAGCCATGGCCTGGTCGATATATGGGCTACAAAGAACCCGGCCAACCCCGGTTACACGTATTTTTCCTGTCCACATAAATTATACGTTAGGATCAATTATTTTTTTTGCACAAAAGATCTTGTAGGGCAAGCCAAGATTTTAAAACTTCCTAAAATAATTTCAGACCATAATCCTCTGATACTAGAACTTGATATAGCCGGTTTTAAGAGATTACGGAGCAAATGGACCTTTGATAGGAAACTTCTTGTAAATAGTGCGTATGTTGAATATATGAGGAAGTGGGCACAAGAATTTTTTGATATAAATAGGTTCAGTGCTAGCAGGGGGGCCGTATGGGATTCTTTTAAGGCTGCTTTCTGAGGTGAAACCATCTCTTTTGTTATCGGGGCAAGGAAGCAGCAAGAAAAAAAGAATCAACAATTGATGTGGGATCTAGCTAGGGCCGAAGAAGAGCATATTTCACTGATAGCACAGGGACAGGAGGGAGCTCAAATTCAGTGGCAAATAATCGCACTGAAAGCAGAGTTAACCAACTGGTTAACGCAGAAATCTGCTGAAGAGTATCAATCCCATCGAAGCAGTGTTTATGAAACAGGGGAACAAGTCGGAAGGAGACTAGCGCTTTGTACTAGGCAGAAGCTATCTTTTAGTGCTATATCTATGATTAGGATAGGGGGCAAGCCTATACTTATCCAGAGGACATAATTAGAGGTTTCCAAAATTACTATCAGGTCCTGTATCAAGATGACGGTAATAAAAGCAGAGAGGAGGTATCTCAAGGCATGACAGAGAGCTTTGCCGATATTAACATTGGAGAGAGCCTGGATAGGCATACTAGTGAGGAGTTAGAGGCAGAAATTACACTCGAAGAAGTGCAACTTGCACTTTCAGGAATGGCTACAGGGAAGGCGGCAGGCCCTGACCGGATACCTCTTGAGGTATATAAAATTCTGGGACCAGGTATAATACTCATGCTTTTGGATCTTTTCAGGGGTGTACAGTATAATGGGACCTCCCCGAATCTTGGAAAGAGACGGCCATTATAATTTTTCCCAAGAAAGGGAAGCCATTGGATAATCCTTCTTCCTATCGGCCGATCTCTCTGATCAACTCCGATACCAAAATGTATTCTAAAATTTTGGCCAATCGGCTAGGAGGGGTCATAGAGCATCTGGTATCCCCATGGCAACACAGGTTTATCCCAGGTAAAGGCACAACGGATCATACCCGTAGGGTTATCTCTCTTTTTGATATTATAACCAGGGGGGGGGACCAGATGGCTATGATCCTCCTGGATGCTGAAAAAGCCTTTGATCGGGTGTCTTGGGAGTTTCTATGGCAGATATTGGAATTGAAGGGCTTTGGCCCTCGGATCATAAAGGCTATTAAGGCAATGTATTACCAGCCAAAAGCCCGACTTCAACTGATGGGGAGGGAATCTGGTAGTATTAATATATCTAGAGGGACTAGACAGGGTTGCCCCTGCTCCCCCATTTTATTCGCTTTATATATCGATCCCCTAGTTTCTAAGTTGTTACAGACCCGGAAGATTAAACCCATAATTACCGGAGGTTTTGAAACAAAAGTATTGGCCTACGCCCGATGATATCGCGGTGTTAACCCCTAATCCGGCCGAGGCAATAGTAGCAATCAGTAGGATTGCTGAGGATTATGGTCTTTTTTCAGGGTATGCGCTGAATGCTGGGAAAACTATAGTACTATGTACTGATAACATAGTTTTTAATGATCCCAAGAGAGTAACTTCCGCAATGTACCTCGGGGTTCGAATAAGTGCTAAGGTGGACGAGATCTGTAGGATTAATTTTGATCCTTTGATAAAAAATATAGGGGATGAATTAAGGAGGGTTAATGGGCTACACTTATCTATTATTGGGAGAGGGAATTACCTTAAAATGACCATGTTACCCAAAATACTGTATTTGTTTCGGGCAATTCCGCTGGCTCTAGACGACAATCTATTAAGGGCATTGGAATCAGCCTTCTCCAATTTTATATGGCAATATGGGAAGGTTAGGAGAGCTTTGCGGTATTTAGCATTACCCCAAGACAGGGGAGGACTTGCTGTTCCTAATATCACCCTATATTATTGGGCAGCACTTTTACATCAGATGACCACCCTTTTATCAGTGAACCATACTAGGGAACCAGTACAGGGCATAAAAATACCTACAATTTATGAACTATCGATAGGGAAGGAAGCCTCAGGGCTACTGCTGAGACAACTGGAACCCAGCTACTATAAAAAAGTACGGTTTAAAGTGATATATAGCTCCTGGAAAATTTGGAAGCAGGTTTCTAAATTTATGGCAATTTCTAAATTGTCTAGATATACCCCCCTCTGGCGCTCGCCTTTATTGCCATATCTGGCTAACGATGATATGGGGAAAAAGTGGGAAAAATATGGGGTAAGAACAATAGGGGATTTCTGTGGGGGAGAACATGATTTTCAATTTTTAAGGCTACAACGGGTGTTTGGCGTTTTAGACAACCATTACTTTAAATTTGTCCAGATTAGTAATATTCTTACTTTATGGAGTCCTAGGATTATGCTAGACAAGATTCCACTTTTGGAAGCTGTAACCAGGGAATCGAGCAGAATCAGAGATTTTTATAAAATACTTCTTGACAAATGCCCCGACGACCTGGAAAAAACTGAAGCATCCTGGGCAATAAAACTGGGAAACCCGGATGTTGATATCTATATGAGCCTTTCCCTAACTGCCAAAATTTTCTTATCGTCAAATTTAAAAGCTCAACTTTATAAAACTATATTTAATCTCTACTTCACTCCTGCTAAACTTTATCTTTGGGGGAAAAGGGCTGACGATAAATGTCCTAGATGTGGGTCAGGACCAGCCACCTTGATACATATGCTATATGATTGTGATAAATTGGCTCCATTGAAAGAAGGCCTGCTGGGCTTTTGGGAGGAATTATTCTGTCTCAGACTAGAATTAACCCCCACTCTGCTGATTCTTGGACACGATAGTACTCTGGGTCTTAATAAGGAACAAGAATATGGTGTGTTTCTGGGGGCAGCGGTATTTAGGATACTATTAGCCGCCAGGTGGAAAGATGCTGAGCCACCTAGCTTTCATATGTGGCTGGCGAGGCTCCTTGGAATATACAAACAAGAGCTGGCAATTTATGCCTGTAGGGGTAGACAGGCCGGAGCCCGAGGGAGGAGGATCTGGGCTCATATGGCCAAATGGAGTAGAGTCACAAGGAGGGAGCTGGGGGCGTAAAACCAGCTGTACCATATTGCTAAGCCTGGCCAATGTGGCCATGGCCGTGGCCTAGGCTCTCTTTTGTTACATACTTTGTATAATTCATATCAAACTGTATCCAAATAATCTGTTGTTCTATGTGATCTTCCCATTGTACTATTTAGTAATACTTACTAATATTTATTTGTAGCTATCACTCTCTCTCTTATTTGCTGATTTCTTTTGCTTCTTGTTCTCCTTCTCTTTGATTCTTAAGTAAATTGTAATTATATTTCTGGATATGCTTAATAAAAAAAAAAAAAAAAAAAAACGAATGCTGCACATTGGGGTAATTCAAAAGGTGAGGAATCCACACACAGATACTGTATCCACCAGAAAAAGCATTACAGAAGGGAAGTAACTTGTTTGATTGGCTTTATGCTCCCCCAGATCATTCTACCTTTAGCCTAGAATGCTCCCAATGGACCCACCAGTCCTGTCTCCACTGTCTATATGGGGGAACCTCCGGCCTAGTTCCTGCCACCCGGGTGGCAGCGGAGAGCTGTATCAGAGCCACAAAAGCCATGTGATGGCACGGTAATTCCAATAAGGAAACACCACTGTGGGAAGGGAAATGGCTGGCTGAGATTGGTAAACTGAAATGCTTCAGGCCATGGGAACTAATTGGGGTGACAAAAATTGGAGATTTGCTGGAAGATGGCGAATTTATGTCGTTTGACTGCAATATGCACAACTCTCAATTTTTTAAATATGCGCCGCATAGGCACACATGGTCAGCTGAAGGGCTACCTGGAGAGGGAATCCCCTAATTTGCCCTGCTTGAGGGACAGCTACTTATTGAGGACCAGGAGAGGGTGGCGATCTCCTCCACGTGCAAAAACCATCCTTAATAAACCTCATAAATTGAAAGGCTTCAGGGGAAAGTGGGAAATGGATGTAGGGGACCTAGAAGACATTGATTGGGAAGCAGCCCTGATGCACCCCCGTGAAGTAGCAATAAAGGCACAGCTTTGGCTGATTCAATTTAACATGCTGCATAGAGCCTACTATGACAGAAGATGTCTTCACACCATGGGAATAGTGCCTGACTCCTCCTGCCTGCGTTGTGCTGATAGGAAGGGCTCCCTCTTACACACAGTCTGGATTTGTCCAAGAATCCAAATGTATTGAAGAATTGTCACGAGGGAACTCTCTGCATTGATTGACTCTCTCCTCCCTATGGACCCTAGGTTTATTGTTCTGGGGATTCAGTTTGACATTGATTTGCCGCAAACCCAGTTAATATTCTGCAACCTTGCTTTGGTAGTGGCTAAAAGTGATATAGCCTACCACTGGGGATCTGCAGAGAGCCCTACGCCTCAGTAATGGAGAAATGCTATGGACATGTACATAATAGCTGAGAGAGTGACTTATATCAACAGGGGCTGCCCCAGAACACTCCATAAAATATGGGGTAAATAGTTCTCCCCTTACTCTCTATGGGGTCTGTGGCGGGGGGAACATGAGAGAGAGTTGACTGGGGAGTGATCGTCATAATACCTGTAGCATTGTGTTAGTCTATCTGAGAATACCTTTATTTTTACCTTTAATTGCGGGCCAGACTGGAGAACTGTTGGCAGGGTGGTGGGGGACTTTTTGAGAGTTATAAATTGCATTGTTCACCAATGTTTGCACTGTGGTAGCCTCCTAGGGGTGACCTGATTATCTACCAATACTGTGTCATCATTGAATCACTAATTTCGATGAGAAATTCAATAAAAATATTTTTTAAAAATGGAGAGATGAAAGAAATTAGGGCGTTATTTACGACTTATAAATTAGTTTGATTGTGTGGTTGATCATATTATTCTCTTTTTCACTATTGCTTTACTGATAGGGATATCCCTGTAACACCGGGAACGGTGCGTTGATGGATCTATGACGATGACCCCTGGGCGGATACCTTAACTGTTCGTACATACAGCGGTACCCGAGCAACCTTGGCCGATGCCCGGTGGAGCTGTCCTATGCAGCTATAGAGGAGTTTGGCTCGGGTTCACCCCCTCGGCCAGCACCTACCCAGCCGGACATCTGACACGGTTTTCCTCGTCTCCCCGCTTTGCTTTCCTCCCCTCCCCCTCCTTTTCCCAGTGTCTTGGCTATACTACGTGTTAATTACCCATATTATTTTGTAATCTCATGTTTTTCTCCTATGTCTATACTTGGCTCCTGTAACTGACGTAATTATGTAACTTGTAAACCGCTGATCCTCATGTAAAGCGCTCTGATACCTCCGGGTCTAGCCAGCGCTATATAAAACTTTGCAAATAAATAAAATAAAAAAGATATGCTAAAAGGAAGATGTTAGAATGTGTTATTCATAATTTTTATTATTTCCACTAACTGCATCATAAACCTTCCTCTCAACTTATCTGATGATTAATTGCTATTGGTGTACCATAACCTAAAAGAATTGCAGTGAGAAGGGTACTCTGTCACTTGGCTGGCAATTAGATCTTTTTATCTATGTCCTAATAGAGGTGCTAGAGTTACGTAGAAAGTGGTAGCAAATGACGCATAGGATTGAGAGATGTATGCTAGCTTGAAAACACAAATTGACATTTGAATTTCTAGTGAGCTGTAGATTTTCACAATATTTCACACACCATAGTACTGAACTATTAACGCTTTATAAAAATCATTTTTTTGTTGTATTGCATTAGTTTGAAAATGTTCAATTTCTAATTATGGTAGATGCACTAACAGTGGACTTTTCCATCTGTAGCATATACTGAATGATCAGCAGTGGCAGTGTTGCACAAACGAAACTTGGAAGATAGGAATGACACCAATTCCATTGTAATCCTCTGAAGCCTAGAGAACGTGGGATTGACACAACACTTCATTGAACCCACACACTCTGCCAGATATACCCTAACCCTGTATTCACTACTTTCAATGACTTTGAAATCACTGCAATCAAGCCTCTCACCTGGACCGACCAGCCACTATTCCATTCCCAATTAACAAAACCCGCCACTACAAGCCTGGGCGAGGACAGCTGGAACAGCATCCTGGAATCCAACTGGCTCGACACCACACGCCAGAACCAGCCAAAACTTACTGACAACCTCAACAGAGACATCAAACATCTCAGCAAATGGGTCACAATATGGCTCTGACTCCCTGGTGTAGGAAGGTAGGATCTGACTGCATGGTTACCCCCACTTTTTTCCTGGTGTTTTGCTGGTTTTTGACTTGTCTGACTGGGATCCTGCTATCCAGGACCCCAGTCTATCTGCTTTCTCCCTTAAATTGCTATGTATGTACTTTCGGTACACTCCAGATTGGATACTGGGGTACCCTTATCAGTCCCTAGTATATGGTTCACCATGTACCCAGCGCATAGGTACCCCAGAGGCCTCCCATGGGCTGAAGCATGTATTATGCCACCCCTGAGAGGCCATTCAAATTGACACGACAAGCCTGCTACAGCAGACTGTGTAAGCTGGTGCTTGCACCACTTACTTAGATATAGGTTCACTATATCTATCTAAATCACTACACTTAAGAACCTATCAGTCACCCCTATGGCAGGCCTTATCAATCCTGAAAGCAGGGTGCTGGGCTTTACGTGAGAGGGTGCCCCTGCATGAGTAGGGCCCCTCTGCAGCCTTCGGAGACCATTCTCCGGGGTTGTCTGTGATGCAGCCAGACATATATGTTTAAGTGCATTATAACCTCGCGGTAAATGCTAACTTTAAAACGGCTGCTTAGAAACATGTCGTGTTTGGTGTCAAACACCTTGGAATCATACCTCCACACCAGTAACTGGTGTGGGAGGTATGATTCCACCCTTCTAGAGGGACATCTGTGGGTCACGGGTCTACCTGGTACCAGCTTTCTCGACCTGGGCAGCACAAAATGGACGCTGCCAGCCACAGACACGATTCTGCTCTCCTGCTGCTGAGCCAAGCTCGAGCAGAGGAAGGCATGACAATAGGCATCTTGTCACAGGGAGGTGTGACCACCTCCCAGACAGGGTTTAGTGTATTGGGACTGGGTGGATGCACTCTGAGAGTGCCAGAAAGTCTGCACTGGGGGCATATTTGGTGTCCCTGTGCACAGTCCAGCTAAAACCAGTTCTGGGAGCCATTGGCTCCTGCTCTGGCGTAAAACTGGACAAAGGACATGGGCGTAGCCACCCCTCTGTCCTGCCCCTCCCCTAGGAGGGTCCCTAGAATCTTTCCAACCCCTTCCCATGGGTATAAAGTGGGCTACCTGGCTACAGGACTTTAGATTTTACCTGGACAAGATTCTACACAGAAGAAACCAAGTACTTCGACTGTCTGCACGACGCTGGACGACTGAAGAATCTCCCTTGGAGTAAAGGAGTTACTCCCCTGCAGAAGCAGGCACCAAAGATGCATCTGACCGGTTTGCTTCTCCCGAGCTCCTGAGGACTCCGAAGATGTCAGCAACACAGGATGTGGGTTGCTGAAGGTCCTCGAGGTCGATCTGCCCTCTCAGCGATTCTGAGACCAGTATCCCTCGTGGGGACCGTGCAACCTGAACCCCTGTGCACCGTGTACATTTGCAGTTGCATATGCTTGTTGGCAATACCCGAGCTTGTGCATTGGACTCCTTGTAGTCCTGACCCCGAGCAGTATTTGCACCGAAAATATCCGGCCTCCACTCCTCGAGTGTCCTGTGGGCTGGTACTTTGCAAACTTGCTTAAGGTCTCCTCTCGATCCCTGGTCCGTTGGCCTGTGGGTCCTGGCTAGGGTCACCTTGTTTGTTCTTGGGCTTTCCTGGTTGCTCCAGACGTGCCCTGACCTCCCATTGCTTGTAGAGACCCCTGGACCTTTCTGGTCCACACCGTAACCTGTTTCCTCTGACCGCGTGGGTTGCATTTGCCAAGGCTTGTTGGTGCTCCAGCCGGATATCGACCCCTCAGCACTCGACATCCTTTGTGGCACAGCTCACCTTCGGACTCTGGTTGTCCTCGACATCTCTTGGTCCCCGTGGCTGCAGAGTCAAGCAACCCTTCTTCACTCCTGAAGCACTCGCCATCGGTGGGCATTCGACTACTGAGCCCCTGGTCACCTGAAGTGACCCAGACTCTGTCCCCTCTGCTTTCAGGTTCCTCTCACCTCGAATCCAGGCTTGGATTCCACCGGACACTCTTCGCCCTCCTGGCAGCAGGACTTCTTTGCACTCCTCCATTGAAAACGACGAAGGTTTCCGACACCACTTGACCCCTATGCACCCGGCTCCTCTGGGATAGGTAACACGGGTACCTTGGTACTCACTGGTGGGTTGGCCTTAGAACCTCCTATGTTCCAATGGGTTTGCTCGAAGTCCTCGTAGAAGTGTCCTTAACTTGTAACTTTGCAACCGCGAATTTCCCATAGAGTTGCACGGAACACGCGGTCGTGTTTCCTCACTGCACCCGTCCTCCGTGGGCTCCCTATGTCACTCCTCTGGGTGGTTCCTTGGGGGTCCCGGCGATTCTACGTGCTCTAGGCACTGTTTCTAGTCCAGTCGTGATTGTTATACCATTTTTTTAGTATATGGTTCAGTCTCCCCCTGGAGCCCGCTGTGTATTTTGCTACTTACGAATGTTCTATCGTTACAGTATTGTGTGCTTTATGTTCTAATCTCGTGTAGAGATTAGTAGAGAGTGTTAAATTAATAAATACATATTTTTATATAACTACTGTGTGGTTCTACTTTCATTTGGTCATTCAGGAGGTGATATTCTGGTAAAACAAGCTGCTTTACATTCCTTCAAGATTAAGCCTGAAGGCTGCTCTACACAGCTACCACTAGGATAGCTGTCTAAAGGTTATCTTTGACCTCATACATCATAAGGGTCGTGTGGACTGGTACAAGGTGCCCACTTTAACTAGTGGACAGCATATACCAGGCCACCTTCTCACATTGGTGTGCAGCGGTTGGGATTCAAGCTTGCTATTGTTTTACCAGATAAATCTTATTGAGTGATTAACTGAAAACCACTAAGTATTAGGCACATATGTTATGTTAGTTCCACATTTATAGCGCGCGACTCACTCAGAGGCATCTCTGCGCTGTTAAAGAAACCTAACTGAGAGACCAACCACAAGAAGTTAAAACAGGTAAGCTTTTAGTTGTTTCCTAAATGTGATGTAGGTGGAGATCTCACGAAGAGCAATTGGTAGTTTATTCCAGTATCTTGGAGCAAGGTAAGAGGTAAGAGGTAAGGTATAATACATCACGATTAGAATAAGTAAGTTCTACTGAACTTGGAGTTGGGTAAGCCAAGGGTCTAGCACACCCTTTCTCCAACTCAAGAGAGTTTAGTCTCCACTAGGTTAGGTAGGTGCCTACACCACACAACACTAGTATGTCTTCTAGAGAAGAAGCCAGTGGCTCTCTGCCAACTAGATACAATGGCCTCTCATTTCCAGAATTGAGAACCATGTGTGCATCTAGGAAGCTGAAGACAGGGAGAACAGCAAACACCCAACGTCTCATTGAGATTTTGCTCTTAGATGACCTTAGGAAGACCCCAGGGTCTGATGAGGTAGATAGAGTGGGTGGGGCAGGGAATGAGGAAAGGCCAGGAAGTGAAACCTTCTTTGACCTGGACTCAAACCCTGACCAGGAGAACCAAGATGATTCTAAAATGGACAACACAGAACTTCCTTTACGTGGGGGAGAAGGCCCCAGTGGCCCTCTCTTCACTCCACCAGGAAGAGTACAGAGTTTACCTAGGAGATCCAGATCTCCCTCTGTAGAATCTCATCACTCAGGAACTTCTGTAGGGACTTCCATATCAAATAAGAGGGAATCCTCTTATGATAGACAGTGCCAATTTCTGGAGCTTGAGAGAATCAAGCTCAGGCTCAAGAAAGAGCAATTGGCCCTAGACAGGGAATCCCTAGAGCTCCAGAGAGCAACAAAGAGATTGGTATTATAGTCCCTTGGTGGCAGCAACAGTGTCCCTAGGGTTAGAGAGTATACTCATGATCATAGGAACCTGAACAAGATAGTCCCTCCCTACCAGACTGGGGATGACATCCATAAATGGATAACTCCCCTAGAGAGGGCCTGTAAGGTACAGAGGGTCCCTCAGGAGCAGTGGGCAGCTATCTTGTGGCTCTCCTTTGCTGACAAAGGTAGAGATACGCTCCTCACTGTTAGAGAAGAGGATGCTGACAATTATTCAGTCCTTAAGAGCTCTCTCATTGATGGGTTTGGCTTAACCACTGAACAGTACAGGATTAAGTTCAGAGACACCCAGAAGACACAGACTCAGGACTGGGTTGACTTTGTAGATTGTGCTACTAAGGCTCTGGAAGGTTGGATACAGGGCAGCAAGGTGCATGACTATTTATGATTGTACAATTTGATTATGAGGGAGCAGATCCTTAATAATTGTCAAAACCAGCTTTTACACCAGTGCCTGGTGGACTCAGATTTGACTTCTCCCGAGAATTGGCAAAGAAGGCAGATAAATGGGTCAGAACCAGGGTAAAACCAAAGAATCAGGGTGGTGACCAGAAGAAGAATTCTTCCAAGAACCAAGAGAAAGGTGGGGATAAATCAAAAGATAAATCCACTACAGGGCCCCAAAAGTCCTCTTCTGGGGTGGGTCCCAAACTCCCTCCTCCCCTGAAAAGAAACCTTTTTGCTTTGTTTGTAAAAAGCAAGGCCACTGGAAAAATGATCCCAATTGTCCAAGGGTCAGCCATAAGGAGAATGTTCCTCCAAGCACCACCACCACTCCTCCTGGTACTACAAGTAGTAATCCCCCAGTTGGTAGTAGTGCACCCAAAAAGTTAGGTGGGTTCTCATGGGGAACTGAGGTGGACCCTGGCTTAGCAAGGTCCCCCTCACAGGCCTCCTCAGTCTGTGATGGTGGCATGGTATTTGCCACTTTTAATGTCAGTACTAATTCTTTGGGCAAGTACAGACAGGAGCCACTGATCAATGGTCAGAAAGCTGTGGCCTTTAGGGACACAGGGGCTAGTGTCACCATGGTGACAGGGAACCTAGTACCCCCTCAGCAGCTTTTACCTGAGTTTAAGTACCAGGTGACCAACATTGATGGTATCAAGACAAATCATCCCATGGCAATAGTCGATCTCAGCTGGGGAGGGGTCACTGGCCCTAAAAGAGTAGCAGTGTCCCCAAACTTGCCTGTAGATTGCCTCTTGGGCAATGATTTAGAAACTTCAGCCTGGGCTGAAGTAGAACACCAGGCCCATTTAAGAATGTTAGGCCTCCCTGAGAAAGTTGGAGGGGCCCTTAGGGCATCAGTCCAACCCCAGGGAAATTTTGGAGGAGTGGAGCCTGAAAGAATGGCCCACTCTACTCCACCAGAGAGCAAAGGGATTGAAGAAAAGTCTTGTTCCCCCAGACTATAGGTAAGGGTAGGCTTCCTCAGGGAACTGATCCTACCCCTTGTAGAGGAACTGCCCCAGAGGTGGTCAGGCCTGTCCTGGCAACACCACTGATGGCAGGGGACCCTTCCAAGGTGGTACCCAGTCTGGAGCAGGTATCCTGCCCCTCTCTACCCTGCCTCAGTCAGCCTAGGGCTGCAGAGGTCAGAGGTGTCAGTGGACCCCTAAGGGCCCACTGTCCAGAGGAACCCCCTCATCACAAGATTAGGGACACACAGTCTAGTAGTACTAGCCAGGTGAATATTCCTCAGCCCCCTGAGGGATCCCTCTTACCCTTGGGTAGTGACATTCCCCAGATGGACTCTGGTGGGCAAAGGGAAACCTGGGACCACCTGGTTCCAAACCTTCCTTGGTCCTCCAGTATTCCAACCAAAGGGACCCAACCCCCAGCTGTAGGCAGCCAGAGGTTGACCCTTAGGGCCAGATACAACTCAGTCATGGAAAGAAAGGCCTCCATGGTGACCAATGCTCTGAGGAAGCTGAGACCAACTTTATTAGGGCCTCACTTCTCTACTCAAACACCCCACCAGCCTTTTACTTTGCCAAAACACACTACAGGTAGTAACCCCACATTTTGGGGAAAAACCGATACCCTTAAGGGTAGGGATTCCTTAGTGGACCATAAGACGGGGGGTATCCATGCTAGTGCTGGATCTTCCTTATATGGCCACTTAGTCAATAAAGTCTCAGCTGGGCAAGGTTAGCCTCATCGCCTTTTGTTTGGGAGGGGGGTTATGTAGGAAGGTAGGATCTGACTGCATGGTTACCCCCACTTTTTTCCTGGTGTTTTGCTGGTTTTTGACTAGTCTGACTGGGATCCTGCTATCCAGGACACCAGTCTATCTGCTTTCTCCCTTAAATTGCTATGTATTTACTTTAGGTACACTCCAGATTGGATACTGGGGTACCCTTATCAGTCCCTAGTATATGGTAAACCATGTACCCAGGGCATAGGTACTCCAGAGGCCTCCCATGGGCTGAAGCATGTATTATGCCACCCCTGAGAGGCCATTCAAATTGACAATACAAGCCTGCTACAGCAGACTGTGTAAGCTGGTGCTTGCACCACTTACTTAGATATGAGTTCACTATATCTATCTAAATCACTACACTTAAAAACCTATCAGTCTCCCCTATGGCAGGCCTTATCAATCCTGAAGGCAGGGTGCTGGGTTTTACATGAGAGGGTGCCCCTGCATGAGTAGGGCCCCTCTGCAGCCTTCGGAGACCATTCTCCGGGGTTGTCTGTGATGCAGCCAGACATATATGTTTAAGTGCATTATAACCTCGCCTTAAATACTAACTTTAAAACGGCTGCTTAGAAACATGTCGTGTTTGGTGTCAAACACCTTGGAATCAGTATGATTCCACCCTTTTAGAGGGACATCTGTGGGTCACCGGTCTACCCGGTACCAGCTTTCTTGACCTGGGCAGCACAAAATGGATGTTGCCAGCCACAGACACGATTCTGCTCTACTGCTGCTGAGCCAAGCTCGAGCAGAGGAAGGCATGACAATAGGCATCCTGTCACAGGAAGGTGTGACCACCTCCCAGACAGGTTTTAGTGTATTGGGGCTGGGTGGGTGCACTCTGAGTGTGCCAGAAAGTCAGCACTGGGGGCACATTTCGTGTCCCTGTGCATAGTCCAGCTCAAACCAGTTCTGGGAGCCATTGGCTCCTGCTCTGGCATGAAACTGGACAAAGGACATGGGCGTAGCCTCCCCTCTGTCCTGCTCCTCTCCTAGGAGGGTCCCAAGAATCTTTCCAACCCCTTCCCATGGGTATAAAGTGGGCTACCTGGCTACAGGACTTTAGATTTTACCTGGACAAGATTCTACACAGAAGAAACCAAGTACTTCGACTGTCTGCACGACGCTGGACGACTGAAGAATCTCCTTTGGAGTAAAGGAGTTACTCCGCTGCAGACGCAGGCACCAAAGACGCATCTGACTGGTTTGCTTCTCCCAAGCTCCTGAGGACTCCGAAGATTTCAGCAACACAGGAGGTGGGTTTCCGAAGGTCACTAAGGTCGATCTGCCCTCTCAGCGATTCTGAGACCAGTATCCCTCGTGGGGACCGTGTAACCTGAACCCCTGTGCACTGCATACATTTGCAGTTGCATATGCTTGTTGGTGATTCCCGAGCTTGTGCATTAGACTCTGTGTAGTCCTGACCCCGAGCAGTATTTGCACCAAAGATTTCCGGCCTCCACTCCTCGAGTGTCCTGTGGGCTGGTACTTTGCAAACTTGCTTGAGGTCTCCTCGCGATCCCTGGTCCGTTGGCCTGTGGGTCCTGGCGAGGGTCACCTTGTTTGTTCTTGGGCTTTCCTGGTTGCTCCAGACGTTCCCTGACTCCCCATTGCTTGGAGAGTCCCCTGGACCTTGCTGGTCCACACCGTAACCTGTTTCCTCTGACCGTGTGGGTTGCATTTGCCAAGGCTTGTTGGTGCTCCAGCCGGACATCGACCCCTCAGCACTCGACATCCTTTGTGGGACAGCTCACCTCCGGACTCTGGTTGTCCTCGACATCTCCTGGTCCCCGTGGCTGCAGAGTCAAGCAACCCTTCTTCACTCCTGAAGCACTCGCCATCGGTGGGCATTCGACTACTGAGCCCCTGGTCACCTGAAGTGACCCAGACTCTGTCCCCTCTGCTTTCAGGTTCCTCTCACCTCGAACCCAGGCTTGGATTCCACCGGACACTCTTCGCCCTCCTGGCAGCAGGACTTCTTTGCACTCCTCCATTGAAAACAACGAAGGTTTCCGACACCACTTGAACCCCCTATGCACCCGGCTCCTTTGGGATAGGTAACACGGGTACCTCGGTACTCACTGGTGGGTTGGCCTTAGAACCTCCTATGTTCCAAAGGGTTTGCTCGAAGTCCTCGTAGAAGTGTCCTTAACTTGTAACTTTGCAACCGCGACTTTCCCATAGAGTTGCACGGAACATGCGGTCGTGTTTCCTCACTGCACCCGTCCTCCGTGGGCTCCCTGTGTCACTCCTCTGGGTGGTTCCTTGGGGTCCCAGCGATTCTACATGCTCTAGGCACTGTGTCTGGTCAAGTCGTGATTGTTATACCATTTTTTAGGTCGAGCCTCGAGTAGCGCGCAAGCGCTGCACTGGCGAGACTTTAAGTAAGGGGGTTTCAGAAGCTGACCACACGCTCGTGCGTCGTGGCCTTTTTCGGGCGGTTACGCGCGAGCAAAGGCCATGGTGCACGGCGTGTGGTCACGCCTGCTGCTCGCATAGCGCACAAGCGCGCGCGCGTGCACTACAGCGCGTGAATACCCTCCCCCTCCTCCCACTCCCTCCTCGTCAGCTTCATTTTCCTTTCACTTTCGCGCGGCCGTGTCACTTTCACGGCCGCGCGGCTATCAGCTTCATTTTTTTTTTTTTGTTTGTTAACTTTCAGCGCGAGGCGCGCGCACCACTCGCGTCGCCCCCCCTCCTCCCCGCGCGTGCCTTCAAATGCTTGTTGATTATATCGTGCATGTTTCTTTGAAAAACTGTTGGGGGTTGTCGGAAAACTAATGTTGCAGATTTCAGAAGCAAAGTAAATTACATTTTTTCCCCGAAAACGGCAGTTGATTACGACTTTTTGGCTCGTTGTTCAAGTGTAGAAATAAAGCCAGGTTGTGATTTATAAACCAATTTATTTGCACTCCTGAGCAGAGATTTTTATTTCCCTTTTATTGGCAGGCCTGACTCGGAAACTCTCGGGTTTAGTCACACCTTACAGAGATGAATCCAAAGTAAAGCACTTTCACGGACCACGGCTCCAAATGTATTTTTAGCTAAACGTTATTGGCGGGTTAAATGGTTGATTAAATGGAGGGCTGGTTAGAGCGGAACAACAGTGAAAGGAAATTGAGGTGGGGCAGTCAGTTTGGCTACCAGTGATCTCACCAAAGCGTACTTGACTTGATTGCCACCATCTGTACAGCTGACGTTAAGAAAGCTAATTCAAAATTCTAATCCCAGTCCAACTGCATTTTGAGTAAATGTACCACTCTAGGGGTAATTGTATCCTTGAGCCTTTCGGTGTCAGTTTAACAGCTCGGCAGATCAAAACTGCCACGAACGGAGGGACAGATGTCTCGCCCATCAGAGGAGAAAGTTGAGCCGAGGAGGCGGCACCCTGCAAACAAAGAGCCAGTGTTCTGCAGACCCTTCCAGGGCCCCTGGTTAACCGCGCCCAAGCCTCAAGTGCGGCAAAATAAATAAAATAAAAAACCTACCACCCCCTAGCCTAGACAAGCAAGGGGCGTGTATCGCGTCCAGGTTTTGCCAAAAACGGGTTACGGTTGCTGCTTTCATCTTGAGCCACAGAAAAAACAATTCAAAAATACTTTGGCTCGTTGATGGGTCACAGACGTATTTAAATTGCGGCAACACGCAATGAGTACGCCGTGACGTAGGGACGGCATTTATTTCCTGTTCTACGCTGCTTCAATCGGATACGCTATGCAGCGTTTAAGAGTCTGGTTAATTTACGTCACACAGTGCATCTTCGCCGCATCAGAACCTGCACAATAAAGTGACGTTGCCTATGTGTTAGTGGCTTACTTATGACGTAAGAACGAGCGCCTCGCGCGGCCAACAGAGTTTTCTACCCGGCAATAGTGGGCCCTTTGTGCACATGCATGATTATTTGCACTACAAGCTCGCGCGAGCAGACTCATAACAAACTTACGCGCGCCTTTTTCAGCCAGCAGCACCAAGATGGAAAGCGCCGCGAACACCCCCCGCATCCTCCCGGGAACACAGCGGATCCCCGCTCCGTTTCTTTGCAGGAAGACCCGACGGTTCCGGAGCGCATCGGCCTTCCCTCGGAGGCCTCGTTTATTTTTTCGCCCCCCGGGAAACCATGCAGGGTGCCAGACTCAAATTCCCGCTACTCGCCTGGAGCTGAAGTTACAGTTGCTTCTTCCCCCGCCCCTTAAAGAGCCAAGCTCTGCCTCTAACAGGCTCTAGCCCTACACAGTGCCTGGTCTTTTGCAGTCTGATCGATAGACTGTTTAAACATGACATGTTTTGAGAAGTATTGAGCGCATTTTCAGATTATTCTAATTTCATGTTTAAGTGTAAACACAGTATATTCCTTGCGGTTTTGTGTTGTTGCTGTAAGTGAACAAAGGCACTAAAGACAAGCATTGGCATAGCCAATAAGTCTCGCCTTTGGGACCTTATAAGTATTTAGTTATGCAGCACAATATCCTTGGTGCAACAACATCAAGTGTTGCATGGCTAAACACTTCTACGGTCCCAAAGGCGAGACCTCTTGGCTATGCCAATGCTTGTTTAGTATATGGTTCGGTCTCCCCCTGGAGCCCACTGTGTATTTTGCTACTTATGTATGTTCTATTGATCCAGTATTGTGTGAATTGTGCCCTAGTCTCGGGTAGAGACTAGTAGAGAGTGTTATATTAATAAATACATATTTTGTTATAACTACTGTGTGGTTCTCCTTTCATTTGGTCATTCAGGAGGTGATATTCTGGTAAAACAAGCTGCTTTACATTCCTTCAAGATTAAGCCTGAAGGCTGCTCTCCACAGCTACCACTAGGATTGCTTTCTAAAGGTTATCTTTGACCTCATACATCATAAGGGTCGTGTGGACTGGTACAAGGTGCCCACTTTAACTAGTGGACAGCATATACCAGGCCACCTTCTCACACCTGGCACAGTGTAAACACAATACACAAAAGAGGACACACAAGCAGGCCAGCTGGTATACTGTGGAACTCCATGCAACAAAACAACACTGCATACAAATGGAAAGAAAATGGAGAATGAACCACAAGGAAAAGAACTAAGAGACAATAAGAACTGTCCTGAGACGCTGCTACCAGCACATCAAAGAAACCAGGAAGAAAGCATAGACAACATCTTCAATAGCAGCAAATTAATCTTTGGAATGATCAAAGACTTCCATCATGAATAGCAACACCCACTTTCTTGCAAGGGGGTATTGCTGTATGTGGTGGAAGCTGGTGGGCTAAAGTCTTTGACTATGTGACAACTTCTCGGACTTCAGCAACAAAATTAAATCCATCTATAACAACTTCAACCCCAAACCGGACCGCTGCTCTCCAACCATAACCATGCACGAAAAAATCCTGACTGCCTGGGAAAATTTTATTGCGGAAGAAACAGCCAACATCATGTGGACCATCGGCACTTAGTCTCCAACGTACCCCTGCCCCCACCACATTTACAATATGTGCATCTCCCCTATCAGCGAAGTCCTCACCCACATCCTGAACAACTCCATCACATCTGAGGCATTCTGAAATGGCAGACCCCATTCAACTAACAAACTACTGTCCGACCTCCCTTCTATCCTACCCAGCCAAGGTCATGGAGAAAGCCATCAACAAGCAGCATTCCCTCTATCTCAATGCACACAGTACCAATATCGCCCTCCGCGCAGCCACAGACGACATCAGGCTGATCCTAGACTGTGGAGCTACTGCAACCCTCATACTGCTTGATCCCCTCAGCGGCCTTCTAGTATCTCCCATACCACCCTGATCAGAAGACTACATCAAGCAGGCCTCCAAGGACCCACCCTAAACTGGATCTGCTCCTTCGTTACAGGAAGAACCAAAAGTCAACCTGCCACCCTACACATCGGAGGCCAAGTATCTCATATGCCGTGTCTCCCTAAAGACCTTCCCTCAGCTTCACTCTTTTCTTCATCTATATGACCCCGCTGGCGGATGTCATCAGATTACACATCAACATGTTATTCTACTTAGACGAGACCTAACAGATAACCTCCCTATCGGACAAGACCCTCACAATGAAAACTAACTTTGTCACCTGCATTACCGCGGTGGTCACTTGGACGAAATCCAAGCATTTCAAACTCAACACAGACAAAACTGAAGTGGTGATGTTCGGAAGAAAAGCCTCTGCTTGGGATTCCACCTGGTGGCCAATGGACCTTGGCCCCAAACCCACCCCCACCACCAATACCAGAAATCTTGAAATCATCCTGGACAACAAGCTTGACATGCTGAAGACCTGGCTTTTTAAATAGTCACTCCGAAGAGGCAGCTGACATTTTCACCTACAAAGTGCCTCACGGGTGATTAGAGCTCTATACAAATACATATAACATACGTTACTGTGCAAAAGTGAAAGAACGCATCTATACATCCAGGGTTGTCCCCAGAAATATCACAAAGTTTTGGGATCAATGGTAGGAAGCTGTGCACTAACAAGCCTCTCCACATTGTTCATGATTGTCTAAGATGAACGTCTTTTGGAAATGTCTTCGATATGTATTATTTTGCTCTGAACATTCACCCTGCGAACAAGAGTTTTAAAAGAACTATACTGGCATACCAATATCAGCACCTCATTAAACATTTCCAACTTGTGGGTGGACTTTCGTCATGAGCAGTAGGCATACCATCATGGTTTTGAGGTCAAGAGAAAGCTACAGGGATTGACCAGACATAACTCTTGGTATGCATCAGCGTAATCAGAGGTAAAGCAGCAACTATAGCATTTGAAGAGAAACTACTGAACGTTGAAGTGTCTGTAGATATGCTATGTTTGGCTAGTCTTTTATGAAAGAAACATTACTATTGTGCAACCTTGTTTTGTACTCTGCACTTTGCAAATTATGATGGCTCTCTAGTTTGGAAGTCTATGCCAACAAGGTGCCAATAATAAGTATTATAGTTCTCTCCTTCACTGCTGCTGCACCGGGGACCAGGACTACGGGTCACAGTGCACTCTGCGGTCCCTCAGCCTGCTGCCAACGAGGCTCACCTGGGTCAGGAGGCCCTTTAAACTTCGAGCAGCTCTCCCGCAGCGCGGGACGTTCTCTCCTTCACTGCTGCTGCACCGGGGACCAGGACTACGGGTCCCAGTGCACTCTGCGGTCCCTCAGCCTGCTGCCAACGAGGCTCACCTGGGTCAGGAGGCCCTTTAAACTTCGAGCAGCTCTCCCGCAGCGCAGGACGTTCTCTCCTTCACTGATGCTGCACCGGGGACCAGGACTACGGGTCCCAGTGCACTCTGCGGTCCCTCAGCCTGCTGCCAACGAGGCTCACCTGGGTCAGGAGGCCCTTTAAACTTCGAGTAGCTCTCCCGCAGCGTGGGACGCGCACGGGCCAAGGGCGGGCCCGTCCTTGCTTGTCACTGACCGGAGGTGGCCGGGCTATACCCCTTTCATCCGCCATCTGCAAATGAAGTATCGTCCAGCATACTGCATACCCCCCCAAGTAAGTGACTCCTGGTGATTCTTGGTGTGCCCGAGACAGTCCCTATACCCTTGGATAGGAGTGCGTAGAGTGCTGGGCAGCGGAATTAAGATTTTTAGACTGCTTGTGTCCTGTGTCAGCAGTTGCTGGGGGAGGCTTGCCCGGGTGAATTCGTCCCCGTACGCCGATCATGGGGAAAAGGAAGGGGCCCCCTACTGGTCTACCCCTGGGCACACCTAAGGGCACCATTGATTCATTTAAAAAAAAAGCAGTGGGTGCAATTACCGAAGAAATCGACAAAGCAGAGAGACAGCTCTCTATGGGCATAATTGGAACACTTGCGCTAACAACAGAAAGGGACTTGGCACCGGTAGCTGGAAATGTGGAGGGTAACGGAGCAGCAATTGCACTGAGTCAGAGGCAGGGGGAGGATGCAGAAGTGATTTGCGATTTAAATGAGAGCCCCAATATTAGTTTGGGAGACCGGACAGCTGGGCAGATTACAAGGAGCAGGGCCGCAACGTCCATTAGTCATCGTACGGATCAGAGTGGTCCGTCAGCCCCAAAAAGGCAGCGAAAGGTGCAAAGGAAAGCAGCACTCAAACCATTGAAGGAAAACCCCAAAGCCCCAGACCCAAGGGATGTTATGGGCCTGGGAAAGGAAGCAGAAGAACTCTGGGGGTCTTTCAGGGACAAAATTGTGTAATTGGTGGCTGGCCTTTTAAAGGATTTTTTATGTGAACTATCAAATACGGTCACTGATATAAAGGTGTCCCTGTCAAATATTGAGAAAGCACTGCCCCAGGATATTCAATCTAGGCAGGATGTTGTATCAAACCTCACTGCCCAAAAACAGGCAGGCTTGAGTGTTATGCCATGTAGAGAGATAGGCACTGAGTCTCAGATCCTCCCAATGGAAACACATAAAACTGGGCAGGGAGGATGGTGGGGACAGGGGGTGGGCTTGCTAAGGGAAGGTCAGTCGCAAAAAAATAGCAGGGTGTCGACTGAAAGATATGATCAGGGGGGGTCAAAGATCTAAGGTGGGCGAGTTAGGGACGCCAGTGGTGTTGCTGAATCAGCCCAAAACACACAGAATTTACCAATTATAGACCTCCCACCAGCATGCTGCCCGTATACGGTGGTACTAGTAGGGGTACCAGCACATGATAGTCCACAGGAAGAGTGGAGCCCTCAGTTAATAAATAAGGTTACCCATTGGTTAGGGAAACATTTCGGGTTTAACAGCTCGGACCATAGACATGTCCTGATGGCACGAATGGTTGCCTGGATCGGAAGGTCCAAGAAAGTATTTGAAGGGGATTGCGTGATTGTCACATTGAGGTACCCATCAATGGCCCAGAAGATTTTGTTCTTATCTTCGCAATCATTCATGGCAAACTCTGGGATTAAACCAGTACCATTGGGTTTCTTTTATAGACCCCCGGCCAAACCCTTATCCCCTCAGGGTATGGCTATACAGGTAGCGGGTCCGAGCTGGAGAGGGGGCCCATTGCAGCTAAGAAATGCTTTCGCTCCCCTAAGGGATCTGAATGATTTAGATTGACTTGTAGAGGGAGCGTGTGTGGCAAGATCGGAGGGCATTCAGACAAAATACATCAAGGCCCAAAAGGGGAGGGAGATGGTTGATGACGGGGGAACATATGAAACTTACTGTGATTATACGGACCTAAGGCTAAGCAGGTCTCCCAGCCCAGAGGGGGATATTAGTGATGCCTCAGGCTCCCACGTGGAATGCAATCTGGACGATTTAAAACTTATCTCATGGAATGTGACAGGTCTGTCGAGTAAGTTTCAGGACGAACAGTGGCTTAGCTACATTAAAAAATTCGACATAATAGCCATCCAGGAAACATGGGAGCCAGCAAACACATTCTTTTTAGAAGGTTATAAAAGTTTTTTTTGCCCAGCAAGAAGATCTAATGCAGGGAGAGCTAGTGGGGCCTAATCATGTTTGTAGACCTAAATATTCAGGGGAGGTGGAAGTTGATCCCTTGGGAGTCGGAAACAGTACAGGGTCTAACATTTGTTAGCAAGAGTTATCGTCTGGTGCTTATTAATTTTTATAATGCTCAGCCAAACCTGCAGGGATCAAAACCCTTTGGGGAACTAAGCGCATGCTTAGGGAAACTACAGTCCGAAGGACGTGCTTATGCACATTTAATAGTAATGGGAGATTTTAATTGCCACCTGTGTCCTAATTTAAGGGTGACTGAGCGTGATTGGCAGGCATGCACACTAAACAAAGGGCCACACATGGAGCACTCTAAGCCAGGAAGGGAGCTGAGTGTGCTTTTAAATACCTTTGGGCTGATCCATACAATGAATTTGATCACTGGCTATCCAAACACACCTGTGCCCCCTACATATAAGGGCAGGGGTTGTGCATCATATATTGATTTTATTTTTGTTTCTCACTCAGTGCGGCGATTCATTACTAGTTTTAACATCAGGCATAGCACATTTAGTGACCATAACCCGGTAACTTTGTCACTTGTTGCTACTCGGCAGCTTTCGGTTCTGCAGAGTCTGATGGGGGGGTCGATCTCTGCAACGGATCAATGAAGACGGCTGTGATGGGTGCAGGTTGATACAGTTGCTTTTAATCAATCTCTCTTTAGGAGAGGTCAGCAGGAAATACAGAACTGTCTAGATTTAGATATGCAGGGACAGAATCTAGTCCAGACATTTACAGCTATTGCGTGATTAGTGGACAGCCTTTTAAAAGCCCCTGCACCTATATGTCTTAAGGGCGTGCCAAGATGGTTTGATGGGCACTGCTCAAAGGCCCTCAGAGCCCTGAAGTTGGCACTTAAACAATCACCCAGAGATAGGGGGGATTACGACCTGCCGTAAAGTGTACAAACAGGCAGTTAAGAGTAGGAAACGTCAACTTCAACTGAAGGCTTGGGAAGATTTAGAAGAGGCCGCTGAGCTCAAGGATTCCACTCGATTTTGGAAGGTTATAAATAATCCCTGTTTTAAAGAGTCAAACAATCCATCTCTATCCCATATCATCTTACCTGAGCACTGGTCGGCTCATTATGAGGGCCTGTATAAACAGCTCCTGAGAGGAGACGAGTCACAGTCATGGATTGAGACTGAGAGAACCGGCCTTATTGCTTTTACTTTAAGATGAGGTGAGATTAGGGATAGTCTGTCTCACGCGGAATAAAGCCCCGGGACCAGATGGGATCCCACTTGACTTATTCCGCAGCAATCCAGAGGTATGGGCACCGATCCTGGTAAGGGTAATAAACGCGGCAGTCGCAACAGAAATGCCTTCCTCGTGGTCCACGGCAACCATTGTCCCGATATTTAAAAAAGGGGATTGAGATAGCCCACATTGTTACCGCCCAATATCCCTTATTGATGTAACAGCGAAGGTCCTGGGCAGAGTGGTGCTAAATAGGCTGTCTGACTGAGCAGAGAGCCACGGTATTATAACAGATGTCCAATATGGGTTTCGCTCTGGCAAATCCACGGTTGCACAATGTCTAAATCTTTATTTGATTAATGCGAAGTACACCATAGCCAAAGGCGGGGGCTTTACCTCGCCTTTATGGACCTTACTGCAGCATTTGACTGTGTAAATCGATCCAAATTATGGAAGCTTATGGGATCACTGGGGGCTGTTCCGGCCCTAATTAATGTACTTATGGCCTTACACTCCTATACCTCAGCTGCAGTGAGATATACGCAAGAGGGGAAGACCACAGACTTTTTTACATGCTCAAGTGGGGTCAGGCAGGGATGCATCTTAGCTCCGTTTTTATTCACATTATATATTAATGGTCTTGAAATGGCACTAACCACATTACAAGCTGATGGCCCTAAAGTAGGTTCAAGACCAGTCCCCGTCCTACTTTATGCGGACGATGCGGTCCTTCTTGCTCGCAAACCTAAGGCCTTGCAGATCCTATTAGACGGGTTTGTGGAATTTATGAATGATCTGGATTTGACACCTAACTTCACAATATCCTATATAATGGAATCAGGGAAAAGGAGCAGGAAGGCGAATCATTATGTAGTTGGCACTCATACACTGGGGAAAGTACCAGCCTTTTCATATTTAGGCATCATGTTTGATGAAAAACTGAGCTTTAAACAGCTAGTAGAGAGTAAGTGTCTAGATCTGGTAAAATCCACGGGGGCAATTACATCCTTTGCTCATAGGTTAGGCAAGTGGTCACCAGGGATGATCCAAAAACTGTATAACTCATTCTGTGGCTCCAAAATGTTATATGGAAGTGAAGTGTGTGGTTTCATCGGTACAAGTGAAATACAGAGTGAAGAAAATAGGTATTTTAGGCGTTTGCTGAGAGTCCCCCATAGTACCCCCTCTTTTATTGTTCATGAGGAGCTGGGATCTAAGTACATCTCGAACTTTGTGAAGGTAAAACCCCTTCTGTGCTGGGTGAACGTGTGGACCAATGAGGAGACAGGTTTTAATAGAAAGTAATTCAAGACTGCCTATCACTGGATCACACGTTAAAAATCCCGTGGCTAAAATATGTAAAAGATTCATTGACCAAGTTGGGCAGGGCAGATTTGTTCACTTGCACGGCCAAGGTGAGCCCACGGGATAAAGCTCTTATTAAAGACCAATTTTTTTAAATAATTGGGGCTCAAAGGGAGGAAATTGAACTAAAAAAGCCCTCGGTCAGAAATTATATTTTAGTTACGTCGACACAGCATAGAACCGTACCTTGCTATTACAGCTAGTGCTCAGGATAGATTTTTAATTACGCGGTTCAGACTGAACTTGTTACATCATCTACTGGCTGTACCGGCAGGATACACTCCACCTTCAGAACAAAAAGGGCCCTGTGGCTGCGACAACAGGTCTCCACAGGACTTGCTTCATTTTGTTCTTTTGTGTCCATACTACTCACGCCCAAGAAGAGTGTATCTCAAGGGGCTTTTAAGGAAACATAGTTTTAGGCAGGCCCGGGTAGCTTTATTATTTTTAAAACTATGTCCCGATGTTTTTACATTATTATGAGTCACTAACCTCTTAAGATCTGCCTTAAAGCTAAGAAATACAAGGGGATTATAGCAGGAGATTTTAAATACTGGGCCTAGCAGCAAGGATAGCGGGTGGTGTACTTTTTTATTGTTCTTATTGTTTTTTAATGTTTTTGAATTGATTTAATATGTTTACAATAGTATTTCATATGCACACGCGGCGTCCTGACTGGCCTGTAATATACGATGATCAATGTACTGTAAATGTTGTGTTGTTGGATATGTATCTTTTATGGTCATATTTTTTATATATGCCGAATAAAGATTATTATTATTATTATTATTAATAAGTAGGCCTTGCATGTACAATAATAACTGTTTTTCAGTGTATTGTCAGATAACATGTAGCATATGTTCTTTCTATTTTCGTATTTTTTGTCTCTGCTCCATTATGTATTTAATTTGCATACTATGAGATTGGATCAATATTTATAGCGTATACTTGATTCATTCCAAATATACACTAGATATGTAAATTTAGACATTTATGTAAATATCGAAACTATTTCTTTTAATTAGGAGGCTTTCCCATCCAAATATTGTAAGGCTCATGGCGACTACTAAAACTAGTTCTTCTGTTCTGATAGCCTCAGAATACATACATGGTGCAAGCTTGAATACAATGCTATACAAAGCAGAATGCTCTGTTAAGTGTGTTAAAGTTATATTATAAGTTAAAGAAATATTTGTCATAGTATTCCAGCTATATAGTACATGATATAGTTCTTTTATTGATGGTACTAGATGCATCTCGTTTGTGTGAACCTATGTTAAATTACATAGGCCACATGCTTACACTATGTAAATTATAGAGTTAGGTTTAGCTACTCCAACCTTATCTAAAAAGTACATTTATATAGCGGGAGTTTGTTGCATTGAGACAATTCAATTGTCACATGTCTTCTATGATACAAAATCAAGCATAGGAAATAATTCAGACAATTAAATATTGCTATTACTTATTACTACTAGTGACACAATTCATGCTACCACTAGCACTGTCAATAGAAACCTATCCAAATGACCTACTATTAATAGTTCTTAAGTTGTACTAATGGTTTTATCTTGGGTACTGCAAGAACTACTATTTTTCCCAGCACTGTTATTTTTTATGTTACAATATCCTTTATTAGCATTTTCAGTAAAGCATAAGGCAAAGCATGTTTCAGTACATACTTTCTCAGTCTGAGGTCTTGAATTAATCACTATTGACCCATATGTCCTCATCATTTACTAAATGATGGCATTGTTAATCCAGAATATCTTCTTGTTTTTATTCCTCAGAATGCCCTCCTTATATGCCTTTCATTGTTTTGGGAGCTGCAATTCAGTCTGCTTGCGGGTTAATTCTCAGATCCCCCACATTTTATGGTGGTTCTGCAGGCAGGCCTTGGGCACCATACGCAAGAATCTGAAATGTCATGCAATAATCAAGGCAACATGCATGTGTGTATCTGTTTGCATCTATATCCAGTCGGATGTTAATTAGGGCTATTTTAGGTGTGCGTTTTAGGTCTTCCCAGTGCAAGCAATAATAAATGGATTATCCCTTGCCAGAAGCTCTGAATCATTGGACAGAGCCATGTAATGTGCATGAAGTCTCTGGCCGAGACTCCACATCTCAAGCTTGAAAGGGAAGTATCTGTTGGAATCTTCATATATTTTTTTAACAAATAAGGTACACTCAGTGGAGATACTTGAATTGGAAGATATGTTGCTTCCCTGTGGTCCAATATGGCGTCATCCACTCTTCAACTGACCAAAATATGACTTCCTCTTCTCACTTAAATTACAGAAGGAGTCAGGGGTATTTAATCAAAGGAAGGACTCTGGGACATTAGAGGCAAACAACCCCAACTCCCAAGGTTGAGGCCCAGTAAGCGCTACTTGCCCATGGCCTTCTGAATGGGAATTAACAACCTATAAACAATGCTTTGTTGAAATCAGGAGTATAGCTAAAATGTCCACAGATCTAAAAGAATAGACACTATATTTAAGTTTGATATATTTGTAATTTACAAATGTGTGTCAAATTTTTAACATCATGTACTAAATACATCTTTAGGCTGTCTTCCCCATTTTTTCACAATTAGAATTTGGTATTTTTGACCTTTGAAATCATTGAGGCCTACCGATCAGTTGTTTGTTACATGTGTTCTGCTTAAAAGGGGCAACAATTTTTTGTATCTAAACTTGACATATACATATATTGTGTTGAATAATCTTTATATGGGCTTAAATGGTAAGCATAGTTGTTCTTGGGTAAAATAGCCAAGAAACACATTTGCCACTTACACATCAAATGTAAAAGTACCTTCAACAGTGCATTTTATCAAGAGTGAGCCAGAAATTCCTCGCAGGAATAAGTTTACCTTTTATGAGTCAAATTGTTTGTGCTATGTGGAAGCTATATCAGAGTTCCTATTCAAACTGCAGCCTTTCTCCCATAACGTAATCAATCCCATTTTCTACACTGCATCCAATTTATCATAACTAATTTATAAAAGATACTGTTACACGTGATATTAACAATGTTTGCCTTACAGCTGTTGAGTGCAGATACATTTTATGATGGATTAGAAATATCAATGGCCATTAAATATATACATTCCAAGAGCATTATCCATCAAGATATAAATCCGGCAAACATTGTTGAATACCAGTGTAGATCAAATATCTATCACTCTTCAACCACTATCTATAAGAATAGTCACATAGGTTTAGAAATCCGTGAGCCATGGCCATAAGTATTTTTCTTTTTCATGTCTTTTTTGTAGAGTTGTATTTGCCATAAATAAGTTTAACTTTATTTTTGATGTGTACAATGAGCTCATAATTAGGCATGTAAGTAAGTAGCTCAGCATAAAACCTTGACATGGTACAGAATGTCAGGAACTTGGCATATGATAAAGTACCATCTGCATCTGAAGCACATGCCAGGTCGGGGTGGACATTTCTGCTCCCTTTGGTAAAGTGAAATTTGGTTGCCCTTTGTTACTTGCACCCCTTGCCGTCACATGTGCCCCACACCTTTACATGCTTGCCGGCCCACTCCTGTATCACATAATATAATGGCTTGTTCTGAACTGGGGTGGCAAAGTGAGCTAAAGAACGATGATGGATTCAACCCAGATCTGTGACTGGGGGTGAGTTTCTGAAAAGTTTCAGTGCTCCGTCCATCATCTCTCTTTGTTTGCTTTGTACGCCCTAAGTTGGAAGGGTATGCCCAGACGTGGGTCCCTTGCTCACTTTGCCACTGGATTCAAGCTAGCCTGGCTGATGAGGGATGTTACCCCGAAACCTGTCCCAGGATGCTTGTTTCCGGTCCAGGGAAGACCTGGCTTGGCAGTTCGGGCTGGACTGTTCCCATAAGTAACGGGGTCAAGACTGATTTGCATATGACCGGGTCTGAACTGGGGTGGCAAAGTGAGCTAAAGAACGATGATGGATTCAACCCAGATCTGTGACTGAGGGTGAGTTTCTGAAAAGTTTCAGCGGTCCGTCCATCATTTCTTTGTGTTTGCTTTGCTTGCTGGTATATGCTGTCCACTAATTACAGTGGGCACCCTGTACCAGTCCAAACAACCTTTATGGTGATTTAAGAGGTCAAAGATAACCTTAGAAAGCTATCCAAGTAGTAGCTGTGGAGAGCAGCCTTCAGGCTTAGTCTTGAAGGAATGTTAAGCAGCTTGTTTTACCAGAATGCAACCCTATTGTATTGGTTAAATGAAAGGAGAACCACACAGTAGTTATAAAAATATGTATTTATTATTATAACACACTCTAAATACTTCACAGTATCTGCTACACGCAGATAAACACAAAGCACACAATACTGTAGCACAGAAACAATCGTAAGTAGCACTAATACACAGTGGGCTCCAGGGGGAGACCAAACCATATACCAAAATAGTGGTATAAGAACCACGACTCGAGTCAAGACAGTGTCTAGAGGATGCAGAATCGCTGGGACCCCAAGGAACCGCCCAAGGTGAGTAAGTGGGGACCCCACGGAGGACGGGTGCAGTGTGGGAACACGACCACGTGTTCCGTACAATTCTATGGTAGAGTCGCAGTTGCAGTTTTAAAGTTTAAGGACCCTTCCCAGTAGACTACGAAGAAGCCCTTTGGATCAAAGGAGGTTGAAGAGCCACCCCACCCGTGGATACCATACTACCAGAGTTATCTATCCAAGGGAAGCCGGGTGTATAGGGCTGAAGTGGTGTCGGAAACCGCAGTCGATCTCAATGGAGGACTTCAAGGAAAGGCCTCTGCGGGAAAGAAGAAAAGTGTCAGTCGAAACCCAAAGGTGGATTCCTGTTGAAGAGTACCTGAAAGCAGAGGGGACAGATTCTGGGTCACTCAGGAGTGACCAGGGGCTCTGTAGACAAATGCCTACCGATGATGGGTGCTTCAGGTGCAAAGAGGGGGTTCTTGACTCTGCAGCCACCGGGACCAGGAAATGTCGAGGACGACCAGGAGCTGGATACGAGCTGTCCCACGAAGGATGTCGAGTGCTGAGGGGTTAGTGTCCGGCTGGAGCACCAACAAGCCTTGGCAGCGGCAACCCACTAAGATGGTCAAGCAACGTTACGGTTCGGACCAGCATGGTCCAGGAGACTCACCAAACACAGGGGAGTCAGGGCAAGCCTAGAGCAACCAGGGGAGCCCAAGAAAAGCAGTGTTGACCCTCAAGAGGACTCAGGACGGAGGCACAGGAGTCGCGAGGGGACCTTGAGCAGAATTACAAAGCAGCAGCCCACAGAGCACTCCTTGCAAGGAGGCCGAAGTTCTTTGGTGGAAATGGTGCCAGAAGTCGGGGCTACTCAGAGCCAGTGCACTTGTTTTGGGAACGCCAACAAGTATATGTACTTGCAAAAGTACGCGGTGCACAGGGGTACGGGTATTGCAGCCCCCACAAGGGATTCTGGCCTCAAACTCGGTGAGAGGGCAGCTTGGACCTCCAGGGACTTCTGTGTTGCTGGAGCCTTCGGAGTCCGTAGGAGCTCAGGAGCAGCAGACCGGTCAAACGTGATGTGGTGCCTGCAGTTGCAGGGGAGTGACTCCTTCATCGAAAAGGGAGATATCTTTGGTTGTCCTTGATGCTCCACAGGTCCTGCACAGAGCCTGTATGGTGCACGGGCACAGACGATGCTTTGGACGGAGAGGGAGACGAAGTCGGGCCCCAACGAAGTCCAGAGTATCCAGACGGTCGAAGTTCAGTGGTTTCTTGTTCAGAATCTTGTCTACGTCGAATCTAGGGTCCTACAGCCAGGTAAGCCCTTTTGTACCCATGGGAGTGGGTTGGACAGATTCAGGGAACCCTCTCAGGGGAGGGTCAGGGCAGTGGGGAGGTTACTTCCATGTCCTTTGTCCAGTTACGTACCAGAGCAGGAGCCAACGGCTCCCAGGACTGGTTTAAACTGGACTATGCAGAGGGACACCAAATGTGCCCCTCATGCAGACTTTCGGTCGCTGGCAAGTGCACCCACCCAGGCGTAATACACTAAATCCAGTCTGGGAGGTGGTCACACCTCCCTGTGACAGGATGCCTATTGTTCTGCCTTCCCCTGCTCGAGCTTGGCTCAGCAGCAGGAGGGCATAAATGTGTCTCTGGTCGGCAGCAACCATTTTGGGCTGCCCGGGACTAGAAGACTGGTACCGGGAACACCAGGGACCTCACAAAGCTCGTTTCTGAGGGGTGGAATCATACCTCCCACTCCGGTTACCGGTGTGGGGGTATGATTCCACAATGTT